>JAJJMA010174055.1:0-15635 GCA_023529015.1 Papaver nudicaule
CCTGAATATCATCCTACGTGCTGTCCATAGTAATGTTCTTGAGCATATTATTGCCTGTGAATGCTCGCATGATGCATGAGCTACACTTAACACAATCTACGGACATGTATCACACTTTGATACTCCACCTCCAGACTGAAATAATCTCTCTATCAAACATGGTGAATCATTCAAAGATTATTGTACAAGATTCTATCACGTTCTTGACTCCTCGTATCTGCTAAAACAAATAGTTTCTTAACAGGGCATCAGAACCAAAATGCTAGAAGCATTATCCACACAATTTCCATCAAATGTTGCCGAAAGCGATCTCCTTAGATGTCTAGCAAGTTTTGCAGATATCTCTCTGGAAGAAACCCCTTGTAAGACACCTGTCTCAAGAAGGGAACTATTTCTAAACAAGTTGAGATCCAAACATTTAGATTGCACATTTGATTGGGAAAGGAATATGCTTCTAAAATTTCATGATGAGTCATTACAAAAACTTGAACACATGTTTAGTGAGATTAGACAATCTCTTGCTGACATTGCTAGACTTTCAGCCTCTGCGGGAATGAAGAAACACTCTTTTAAGAAAATCTCGACGATCTCTTGGTTATTCAATCACTAAAGATCACCGTCAAGCTGTGATAGTACCAGCAATCAGGTATGTTCATCCTGTCTTAAAAATGATCCATCCATTGGGTTATCCAGCCCAACAGGATCTGATCCTGTCTGATCAGCAAAAGGGGAACGTTCTTCCATCAACAGTGTCCTTACAAATTTATAAGGGATAAGAGAACAACTGTTCCGAAACAAACACTGTGTATATAATAAAATACAAATAGATAAATAAGGTATTAGTGATAGGTGCTCAAAACACCTATTCAAGAGTACCTAATTGATACACTTTAGTCGGCTAAATCCTCATATATTCTTTATTTTACCATGTTTTCTGTTTTGCAGGTTCTTTGAAGTCATAATAATAATAAAAATGAAGCAAATTACAACTCAACTCATCACTTGAGAACTCTTGGAGTCGATAGTGTCGAATACAAGAAGAATACAGGGTTCAAGAATGTCGCAAAATAAGAATTACTGGGGGCAGGCGCGACTGGTTTTGAAGAGTTTATGGAGGCAGCCCCGGTTATCCCCAACTCCTGCCACGCGATAAGGGGCACCATAAAACAGGCCCAATTTCGGCCCAATTTTCTTATCTAATTCCCAATTATACCGCCGACGGAAACAGAGATAAAGGTGACTGTCAAAGTCAGTGAAGATTTCTGCCAGAGGGTTTCGATGAATTCAAGTTATAATTGAGACATGGATTGCTGTCGGTTCTGAACTTACAGGGACAAAGACAGACCGCGAGAGAAAAGAATGGCGGCCATTAATGGTGTCGCTGCAGTGCTGCTGATAGTGAATGATGATAGATGGTGGCGATTGTTTGTGCTCTGTTGAGATAGGGAAGCTTCAGAAGATTCAATTCATGGGTTTCCGTCTGATTTTAACATTGAAATTGGTTTGGGGTTTTGTCTGAGGAAATCTGGGAGGAGAGCAGGTTACTGTTTTCTGACGGAGGAAGAAGAAGATGAGTTGTGTGTGATTCGCACGTGTGGTTTGGGAGAGAGGCTGTTGTCAGTTCCGTGTAACTGACAAGGGTGAAGATACTGGGCTAGCTTGGTGGCCCACTCGATGGAGCTGGATTTAGTTGGGCTAGGAGTATGCTTTAGTGTGTGGGTTGGCCCAGCCAAGTTAGGGAGAAGGGTTTTTGACGTGATATAAAAAGTTGGAGTGAGAAACGGACGGACGGTTGCGGATTAGGGGTTACCCGTGACCAAACCGTCAAATCATGCGGATTGAAAAATCCAACCGCGTCCGCACCCATCACCCGCGGATTTGAAATCTGCGGTTTAGCGGATTTGGCGGTTTGGCTGCTTTTGTGGTTTGGATTCGGTTATCCGCTTATTTAAATAAAAAAAAAAAAAAAAAAAAAAAAAGGGAATCATGCTTTAGACTTCTTATTGGCTATTCCTATTATTGGTTTAAACCAGCATATTGGGGCTAGGCAGTTCAACGCGATTTTGTGTTATAGACTTGGAATTCCTTTGTTTGAATGGGATAACAAATGCCCTTTCTGCAAAAGGGAGATGGATGTTTTTGGTGACCATGCTGTTCACTGCACGAATGAGGTGGGTTTGAAGTATCGGCACGACTTGGTATGTGACACTATCGCTGACATGTGCTATCGTGCTGGAGTGCCACCAAGGAAAGAAGTGGATTTGGGTTTTCTCGCTGATAATGGCACTTCTCTGAGACCCGCTGATATTCTTGTATATAATTGGGATAATGGTCGGGATGTCTGCCTGGATGTGACGATTGTTTCGCATTTGTTGGAGGTGGAGCCCGTTATGCTGAGCCGGGTCAAGCTATCAAGGACGCAATTGCGCGCAAAAATGCCAAGTATTTGGAAAAGTGTTCTTCGCAGGGCTATGGCTTTGAGGCGTTGGCTTTCACTACCCTTGGCGAGCTTGGGGATGAGACTACTGACTTTATCAAACGGTTGCGCAACTACATGGCTAGTCATGATGCTAATGTGCGTGTAGGTGATTTTTTATTCCATAGATTAAGTGTGGTCGTTCAAAAAGGGGTTGGTGCCCAGCTTGTTGCTCGGGTACCAACTAGTTTCTTGTCTGATGAGAATCCTTTCGAGTAATTATTAATAAATTATAAAACAAAAAAAAAAAAAAAAAACTTACAGACAGAGTCAAAAAAAGCAAGCAAAAGAAAAAAAAAACACTTACAAGTACAGACAGAGTCTTGCCTTGCCTTATATGAGTCTTGAAAGTGTAAAAGCAAGTGATTCAATCCAGTTAACAGTTAACACATTCTTGAAAGAGTCTTAACAGTTAACACAGTCTTAAAAGCAAGCAAAGAGTCTTATGATTCTAAAGAAAAAACTAAAAGCAAAGGGTAAAAGCAAGTGATTCAATCCACAATGCATATGTCTGAAATTTCCTGCAAGATTTTCGATGCATCTACAAAATGAAAGCATTTAGTCAGTTGAGAAACATTGTAATCAAAGTAATTGAAATGGCAGTTGAATGTATACACAGAAATGTGAAACAAACAGACAAGGGTAATGAAGCACAAGAAATGACTTTCCAAACATATATAAGATACTACCACTACAAGTCATGAACCATAACCAAACCTACTCAAAACAAATCCCATTCTCAAAACCAATTAACCAAACCTTTACAGTTGTTAAGATGTCTGTAATGAAATGAAAATACCTAAATCATGTTCAATTAACAACAACAAAATCCCTAAAAAACTTTTGAATTAAAATTCATTCAAACAACAACAAATCAAATCATTTTCATGTGATGTTTCCAATTTTAATAAACATTAAACAGAATCCTTAATTTCTGAAACCCTAAAAAATTCATTCATAGTAAAGCCTAATTTCTGGAACCCTAAACAAAATCAACAATTTGAGGCAAAACAAAAGGTTGGGTTAAATTCAATTACCTGTATAGAGGATAATCCAACAAAAGTTTTAGGAAAAACGAGAAGATTCTTCAATTTTCTGCAAAAACATACGAAAGGAAGATTAGTTCTTTAAATATTTTTGAAGAATGATTGAAGCAGATGATTAGTTCAAAGAATTGGAAACTAACCAGATGATTTGAGCTGAACAAACACAAGATTAAAGCTGAAGATTTGAGAATCAACGAGAGCTGCTGCTGCTGCTGCATTTAGTTTTAGGGTGAAGAAGAAATGAAGAAGAATAGATCGATAGACAGAGTTATTCAACCGTGTTTCTAAAAATATCCTTAGGGTTTTAAGTAAACTACGAATATACCAACGGTTGCGGATAATCCGCGGATCAGAAATACCAACCACGTCCGCCCCGCCAAAATGTTGCGGATTACGTTATTCAACCGTGTCCGGCCCATTACCTTAGCGGTTTGGGTTTCATCCGCATTTTTGTGGACGGTTGCGGTCCAAATCCGCGGATTCAGACTTTTTGCTCAGCCCTAATAAAAAGGGTTTACTGTTTCACGCAATCAGAGACGCAACGAGGAAAGGAGGCAGAGGTTTTTGGAGCACAAGTTTGGAGCTTCGCGACCACGGGTTTTTATGATTTTATTTATTTTTCTTTATTATTTTCTTTAGATTTCAATAAAGCTATGAGTAGCTAGACTTCTTTATATTGGTTAAGGATGTAGTCGAATATCAAAAACATGCTACTTGATTGATTTTGCAGTTAAAATTATTCTTTTCATCATCGTTCTTATTTTACCGTGCGTATAAATGCATGATTGACGTATTGCATTATGAATGAATATTTATTGATTTAAGTTGCAAATTAAATTAGTCTATATTCATATCTACAACTAGAATTAGGTTTTGAGATACGAAATCGTCGATAAACCTATTCACAAGTAGTACAATATAATTCTGATTGCGGTGATAGCTTTTAGGAATTGTATGTAGAATATGACCTTTGTTGAATGAACTGCTCCTGGTAGTTTGTTGCATTGATTAGCCTATTTCATAGATAGTAATGCTCTTAGAGAATTGAACTCAATTACTCGATGTGTTGAGTTATTCTTTATGTAGAATTCACACATTCATCGTTATGGTGTGTGATGACATTAGGAAATTACAGGATATTTTCGCGATGATGTATTCTAGGGCTTTTGATGATGGGAGATTAAATAGAAACTCCAAATATTATTCATAATGCATGTTATGTGATTGAAGATGAACCCTTAACCAATATTCACATCTCCTGATTATTTTCTACAATTATTTGCTTTAGTTTTAATTTATTTTTATTGCACAAAACATTCCCCCCTTGGTTACTTTAGAAATCGATAATAAATAACAACCAATTCCTCCCTGTGGATCGAATCTGTTCTTACCACTATTCTATTTTATTTATTGTGAAGGTTAAGAACTGAATTATATTTGTGCTGTTTGACAAAGCATCAATTAGACTCTCTGAGTATCTTTATGACTGTCATAATATAAGAAAGTTTTTATTATAGTTAATTAAAGATTCTCTACGGTTCATAACCAGAGTTTCAAACTTCCTTGTTTTCGAAATATATCAGATTTATGGAGAATAATATTATATGAAGTATTACTGACAGGTTTGAATATTTTCTTTAAATAACTGAAACCATTCTTCATATAAAATCATTTTAGCTCATATGAAATATATATATATATATATATATATATATATATATATATATATATATATATATACTAAAATAATGGTTCAGACACGGTCAAAAGTAAAACTCATTGAAGCAATGAACAATGTCACTGAGGAATTATATGATAAGTTTAACGAATCAGTCAAGATCTCTTCAAAATCAGACAAGGTAACTCCTCAAAGAAAAGGTATGCTCATCTAATGCTGCTATTATTGATCTGCTTGTCCAAAGTTGCCTCGATGCAAAAATGGATTTGTTCAATATCAAACATATGATTTCGAACACTGTGGATTTCCAGCATAGACTTATGCAACAACAAAGAGTGGATATTCGTAACCAAAGACGTCTCATCCAAACTGGATTGGGAAATCGAGAGTTCATTCGAACTACTAATCGAAAAGTCAACTCTTTGGCATATGAGCATAATCAGGACACTGTGAAGCGTATTCGTGAAATCAGTGGGGAATTCTGTGATGGTGGAGTTGAAGACTTTGAGGATCTTGAAGAAACTCTTTAGTAACATTGATCATCATCTAAGATAAATAACCAAAAATATGTATAATATTGGTATCATTATTCAAAACTATTATGAAATAAAAGGTTATTAGTAGATTTTTTATTCTTTTGTTATTTTCTGTTTCGAAAAATTAAATAAAAATTATTATTATTTATTTGCGTATGATTCAAATCTGTTTATGAAAAGTTAATTCGAAAAAATTAAAAAATATATATGGTGTATTTTTTTATGCAGTTTCGAATCATTTTTCTGAAAAAATATAAAAATTTGGAAAATCAGAAAACCTAAATATTGCGCAAGTTTCGAATGCAACATTGAGTTAATATTTCCGAATCTATTATGGATGTATGTTGCAAGTTATCAAGATAATCTTTTTATCTCCTATGGAGCTGATCTATAATTGTTTTAATATCTTGATATCATTGGCCTCCTTATGTTTGTGGTTGTTATGTTTATACTAATGACTTTGTTGCATGTATAAGTATAACTATGTAAGGAGGATATCGAGTTTATGCAAGTCACAAAACTATTGGATATCCTTGTGTCTCACGACTAGGAGTTGTTAGGGCATTGTCCGGTCAAACCCACTAGCGTTGATATGTCAAGCTGGTTGTCAGTTTTAGGTGTCAAAACACAACTTGATTTAGCCTACTAGAGTTTAGATTTCGGAATTGGGATATATACAAAGTAGTAGAGACCTTGAAGACGAAGACTGTGAAGACAAAGAAGACATCAATTATTCTTCATCGACAAAAGGTTAGTAGGAGTTATGACTATTATGGAAATTCTTCTATTCTACTTATTCTATCTTTCGAAAGTCGGCTAATTTAGTAGAGATACTAATAGCGATTGAGATCGTGTTCTTGTCTACATGACCATGTGTTATGTTGGTATTTGTTCCCACGAATACTAAGGTTACAAGAATGCATGAGATAAATTCGGTACCATCTTTCCATAGCAATGGTTTGCTTGCAAATCACTTGTAGGATATGGGTGAATCTAAAGGAGTACTCTTGAGCAAGAGTCCAGTGGATTATAGCTGAGGGCGTCTAACACGTCTAAGTACTGGCCCAGCCCAGAACTTCCAGCGGATCCAGTTAAACCCTAATTCTGAACTAAGGCAATTCACGAACCGGTTCGTGAACAGTGACTTTGGATTTTCTCCTGAGTTCCAATGCATCAATTTGTACACGTACATGTACGTGAACCTTAGATTCGATGTATCTGGCCTGAATTCAGAAGGACGGTTTGCGAACCGTCCAAGGTGAATATTCTCTGGAATTTTCACACGGGTTAAACTCTGACTCCTTTATCTCTTAGTTGGACTTGGTTATCACGAAATATCTTCTGTGGTCCATCTAACGAATCTCAATGAGTCAATAAGATAAAGATTATCTCTGGTCTGTTGGATTTCTATCTTGAAGTGTTTTTTAGCTAACAAAACATGTGTGAGTATAAAATCTGCATAAGCACTTTATAATCGACATCCATCAGATCTATTAGCCAAACTATGGTCATGGTGGTAATATACGTTTCATGCATGGATACGAAGAACAATACCGAAGCTAATTAACATAAGCAATAATGATAATATAAGCATAACTATAAATTGTATTTCATTCTAATCAGTACATGGATATGATGCTTAGAAGTTTTGAGGAGAAGCTAACCTAATCTCACTCTCACGACTTAAGTTACACCAAAAATCCAACCCCTACAATGAATCCCGAGCTCGCCTTATATAGGCCGAGTCAGAAGTGGTTTACAGCTAATAAGACAAACTACTCAATCGTGGAGATGTCAGAGCTTATCGAGTAAGGCGGTGCCTTCGGTAACTTCTTCCCGAAGATGGCTTCGGTATCTCGTATCCTCGTCCTATCCGTGTGAGTCTTCTCTTGCCGAGCTCTTATTCGAGTTGCCTTTACAGACTTTTATTTGGAGTATGACCACGATATCTTTTTGATGGGCAAGGTCCCCCAGATCTGGACACGTGTCCCGAGGGTGCTTTACCCTCCACAGTTTGCCGCTTTCCTTTTCTTGTATCGAAGATGCTTGGGAAGGAAATTACTTCTTCGTCAGCCTCTGCTCGCCATCTCCCCCACTAGCCGCCAAGTGTGACGTTTTATGACACGTTCTGCATGTTCCCGAGATTCTAGCTACCTTTTGACCTTCCAACTGGTAGCGCCGGTTTCCCTCTACTATTTAAGTTTTATTTTTTCCCTCTAAAAAGTTTTAGCCCTTTCGTACTCTCTTCCACAGCTCTGGTACTCACATCTTCCGAGAACCTTGAAATTCAATCTTCTGATCGGGTGCCTCTTAGGTGTTTTCAATTGGTACCTTTTGTTTTAATCTATCTATAGTTTCATAAAGACTTCTTCTTTTCCCCTTTCATCACCTTACAGACCCTTGATCAATCTCATCTCTGCAACTTCCGGCGCCGGCAAGTCTTGCTTTTCTTCTTTTTGTTTTCCTTTTCATGGCATCTTCTCCAAAATCGATGTTCTCATCTCGATGATGAAGAACTTAGGCTTTAAATCAGATTCTTTTAACATAAAGGCCGTTGGTACTCCCGACGGCCGTCTGACTCCAGAACTGGTTGAGGAGTTTGAGTGCAACGATGATAGACTCTTGGTTACATTCCACCAGATTTTTCTGCTGGGTTGATTCCTCCTTTCTATCGGTCCTCCAACCCTTTGTTTCTTGAGATACTCTGCTCCCTTCCTAGCCCTCGTGGGATCATGCAACTTACTTGCAGTTCAATTCATCTTATCAATCAATGGATTTCTCGTTCTGAAGATTATCTCTGTTTGATTTATCACGAAATATCTTATGTGGTCCATCTAATGAATCTCAATGAGTCAATAAGATAAAGATTATCTTTGGTCTGTTGGATTTCTATCTTGAAGTGTTTTTGAGCTAACAAAACACTTGGCAGATAAATGTTTAATGAATTCCAATTGAGATAAATCTCTGTTTACTTGGGTTGCAAGTTAGGGTTTCCTAAACTTGTGGGACAAGTAACTAGTTACTTTATTCCTAAGCAACCTATCTTATTGAGTGCTATAAATAGAGGGTTTTGGGACGAAAAACCGCAAGCATCATGCATACGTGAGATTTCTCTGTGGAATTGATCGTAAGCTCTTTTCACTTCGGTGAATGCTTGTTGTGGTATAGTCATCCTCTATTAGGTAGCAGTTTCTCTGTGGGAATTACCTAACGACTATAAAGACTTCTCTTGAGAGTTGGGAAGCACAGGTAGGAGATTGAGACCTTAGTTGTTGAAATCGGAGTAACCTGTAACCTTGGTAACCTGATCACGTTCTTGTCTATTCTACGGTCCTTCTCTTCTGATATAAGGCCATTCAAGAACTGATACGTTACACACAGGGTTGAAAGGAAGCAACGCACGGCTGCACTCGGTGTTGTAAGACCTAGTTAGCTCCAGTTGTATAAGTTTCTTAAGTGATTCTTTTTACAACTGAGGTAGAGACAAGTTGGGCATAGTTTACTCGGTTAATTGTCAGCCCCCGCTTGTAAGTAGATTTCCGTATTTCCTGGAGTAATCCGAAGGAAGTCACTTTGTGTATGTCAAACTGATATAGGACAGTTCAAACATACAGTTGATAATTGAGGTTGCAAAGCCGGAATTATTGACACAAGCCTTTAACAGCGGTCAAAGCAACTCTTAGGCCTGTAAAGGACGTCATCTAGGGGGAATCAAGTGTGTGATGATCTGTGGGGGATCTAGAGACGTAAGGAGTGCGACAGTAGCCAATTCGCATGGAGGGCTTGAGTTGGTCTCTGCTCCATCCCAGACCGAAGTCTTATAGTAGGCTAGTGTTTGTAGACAGTTTGTACTGTGCGGTGTTCAATCTGGACGAGGTCCCGAGGTTTTTCTACAGGTTGTAGTTTCCTCGTTAAAAAAATCTCTGGTGTCTTGTGTGCTTTACTTTCCGCATTATATTCATTGATTATATAATTAAAGCAAACACAAGAAGTACGTTATTGTTAACCTGATCGTTGTCCCCAATCCATCCATTAGATTTACCAAGACCTTGTCTTGTGTCGGACTGAGCACTTGTGATCCAAACTCAGGCTATACAGATTTGGATATTGATTTTTGAGATCGTCCAGATCTGACCATAAGACTCACGAGCCCAACGAAAAGTTGGTAGTATTTCGGTACCCCTGCTTTTTCAGGAGTTATAGTATACGCATAAATAAGTGGTTTTGGTATAATCTAGTATGACTACGGACGTGTTTGAAAAACCAAAACCAGATCTAAGTCTTTCTCTGGCAAAGACTATTCCGTTGTTCTCATGTCCGAGGGAATGACAACCAACGAGGGATAGTTCTTATGTGAACTTGTGCTTAATAGAATATATCTTTAGGGGAGCGTGGTTGTGGAATATACAGGGAATATAATTTATATCTGCGTATATCTTTTATATTTCCTGACTGGTTACTTGTGCTTATCATATATATATATATATATATATTTTGTGTAACTTGTCGAAATGCTGACCCTTATGAATGCAATCATTCTTATATGTTGAATCGAGTTCTCTGAACTTGAGCATTTATCTCGAACCCAGATATTTTCGAGACCCTTTGTCAATTATTTTTGACAAAAAAGGGGAGAAATATTGATAGCTTGACGTCGGTCAGTGCTTGGTCTTTGACAGTAAGCAGTGTCATATGGGGAGAAAAATGCCTGCGCGTATATTGAAAAATGAATGAAAGCATTAATTAAGGGGGAGTAACACTAGATGTTACTAGCACTGTAGACTTTCGCGTAGTGCTACAGGTGATAACAAAACGTCGGACATTGATAGACATCCGAACTTACATTCAGGGGGAGTAAGTGTATTAGTTATCAGTATTTTTCAATAGTACATATCGTGTTTGCAGACTGACATATTTTGCAGGTACTATTGCTGTGCTGTCAAGCTAAGTAGAAGAACTCGAAGCGTAGAACTTAGGTTTGAACTTTTCCGTTCATCTATGTAAAGAGTTTTTGTCACTAAAATTAACAAAGGGGGAGATTGTTAGAGCATGGCTCGGTCAACCTCACTAAGTGTTGGTACGTCAATCTTAGTTGTCAACTTTAGTGATCAAAAGTCGACCGCTAAACAACACACAATTAAGTAAAGTCATGAGAGAGGGTTAGCTTTAGGTTGTGGAAGATTTTGGTAGGATTTAGAATCACTACTTGAAGAATTGAAGAAAGACTGAAGATCAAACGAAGACAGCCGGCTTCATCATTCAAGAGGTTAGTGAATCTAAATAACGCGATTCTATTATCTTTTACACTTGTGCTACAAAAGACATAAACATAACTCTCATCTTGAGCTTTACGTTATGACTTGATCACTTGTGATCAATGTGTCTTAAGATAACTCCATTTTATCGCTTGCGGTATTTGTGTTGAAGTTATGACGTTCCATATTGCTTAGAGCTTTCTTTTCTTCTCCGTCTCTAAGTTAATATAAAGGTTTTTCCTAAAACCTTTCGAGTTGGATATAGCAATGTGATGTTATCTCGGTAGTACTACGAGATTTAATCCATCACAGTATTGTGTCTCTTCTTACCTAGTATGGCTCTGTCGGATTGATTGGATATACTTGTATGATCTAATGTAAGAGAGATCGTGACTCAATGTTGTGTAGACTCGAAATACTGTTGTTCCGAGATTCGAATACTGCGTCATGGTTTGGTTCTGAATATACTGAATTTCTGAATCATTCATTTGATTCTATATATGAACATCTCGTATGCCATATCTCACTTCTGGATTCCGAAACCATATTCGTGTAATCTCAGCTTATGAATTTTCAATGTTCGAAACCTCAATGTAGGTTTTGGCAAAACTAAACGTTGATTTCGAAACCATAATCTGGTTTTTCGTATTCATAAGCTATTGCTCAGAAACTAAATTTTGTGACCAATGAGATAATACAGATTCGTAACTATGTGTGCTGGCTAACAATGACTTGAGAATCGAGGCCAATGTGTCTTGACCATGTGAGTTAAAAAAGGTCGAAAAGACCCTGGGGTTTCCTAAAGGTTATGTGAACCGGGAAATATATTTCTATGCGTCGAGGCTAAAAAGGTGTGATGCTGAAAAGGTTCTCGAACACATGGACTCTCAAGTTCGACACCAAACATTTGTGAAGAATTTAATATGGGTTTCTTGTTTCGAAACCTTAACCAAGGTTTTGTTAAACAGAATCTAGATTTCGAAACCAAGTTTTAGGTTTTCGCTATATGGAAACTTGATTTGGGAACCTTAATACGGTTCTGGTCATATAATGAACTTTAGGTTCCGAAACCTTAATTTGGTTTCTGCCAAAACAGAATGTACGTTTCGAAACCATAATATGGTTATCTTAGAATGCGTAACTTCGAGGTTCAAACTCTACCTTTTTGATTTGTGCTTCAACGAATTAATGAGTTTGATATTCTCAGTTTGAAGTTTGAATTCGTTCATCTTCAATGTACAACTAAAGTGAGATTGACTCATCAGCGAAAATATGGTTAGTCGCTTCAGATAGGTAGACACATGATTTCTAATCAATACTGTACATGATTAGATCTCGTATGATTATACTACTCGATCAAATATTCATTTGATTATTCATTTGATGTTTTGATTTGAATTTTTGGATATCATTAACGTGACATCTATATTGGAATCAGGAATTCAGGAGATTTAATATTTTGCTATTACTCATGGAATCTCGCACCGTACTTCAATGGTATATCTATTTGCGTGATTCAGAATGTCTGATGAACCTACGTGTTCACTTAATCTTAACACACAAGGCTTGTCCACGTCTGTTATGATACGTTTATGCGTAACGTTGAACCACGTTGGACCAGATCGCACTTCCACCTAGGTTCGTCTGGTTAGCCCAGTAATACCCAGGAAGTAATGTCGACATTGTTAAAGATGATGACGACATTTGGAAGTAATAATATCTAAGGAGATTTTCGAAATGAGCTCTTTCCCAGGGAGCATATTTGGTAAGCGCTATATTTCGAATTAAAGAAATATCCAAATATACCTTATGAATATTATTTGCTTTAATTGCTTTTGGCTAAACATCTTTTGAAATATTTTCTGTATGAATTATATTTTTCATAAATATAAAATGCTAGAGTATTAGATCTCATTAAATGCTGCTTTGTGGAATTTCCGAAATTAAGTTTGCCTCATTTCAAAGTTAAGCCTTAGTAAATATAAATAGGAGTGGTTTCTCTCCTAAAAGCTTTATCCCTCTACCAAGCTTATCTCCATTAGCTTGTGTCTGCTGCTTTTCTTTTCAGTTACCTTTGAGCTTTTGCTCTCGGTTTAGAATTGCGTGAAAGTCTTCTCTAGGGATCGAGAAGCCTAATAGTACCTCTTACGGGAAACTAGTTTATGTTTACTAGTCTTCTTTGTATTGTACTTGTGTTCTGTTCTATCACGTCTATCAAACCTTGCGATCTTGTTTATTCCATGGTCCTTCTCTTTTGATATAAGGCCACTCAAGATCCTTGTGATAAGAACATACTCTATATCTATTAACCTGGATTTGTCAGCAAACTGCTTTCAGTTTGTGTGCCTAAACTATAGATATTGAGTGGAATCAAGAATTGCTGTTATTGGATTTGTTTTGAAGGTACACTGTTCTTCACGGTCATACACATTTGTACCGCATCCATTATTGCTTGATTCCAACTGGGACGACAAGGTTTCTCTTTCGGGAGTTTAGGTTTTGAAACCTTGATCGATATCTCGAGGAGTTTATTGCTTCGGTGAAATATTTGTTAAGTTACCAAGGATATCATCTAGCGATTTGACCTGCCGCTATTTGGTTGTTGTCCACTAAGGTTGTAATCGTCCGATTGGAGGTCGGGTATCGATAGTCCTCACGACGGGCTGTGAGGCAACTCTTGCGTAGGACAGTAAAGGACGTCTGTTTGCGTAAGGGAGTACATGTGCGTGACCACCTTGCTGTGGTTGGAGGCGTAGGAATACTGAGAAATCTTTGTGACTAATAGTCGTATTAGGGTCATATTGTCTGCACCAGCTAGTCCGAAGTCTGAGAGTAGGTGTGTTGGCGTCTTAATTCTTAAGAGTATTCAAACTGGACTAGGTCCCGGGGTTTTTCTACGAGTTTGTAGTTTCCTCGTTAACAAAAATCTTGTGTGTACTTTACTTTACTTCCGCGTTATATTTGATTTATCATTTATAATTAAAGTATCGTACTTGGTTGTTGACATAGCCTTTCGGATTCTTGTATTGACTCCCTCGTGTGAATCAATCAGATATGAAGGAGATCTTGTTCTTGAGTTCTTGAGTACAGGAACCGTTCAAGGTTTGACTTATAAGTGGACTAAAATAAAAATTGGTGGTGTACTCGGTACCATCGTCTTTTCAATCCCTAAAGTATCCCCAATCGGTGTCAATACTTTGTTACGCCTCCTTAAATCATCATGTACTACAATCGCTCATACATGAATTTGTTTCCACCAAACAACCTAATATGCAATCGATAAGAGATTAATTTAATTTGAGGAAAGGTTTAAACTCTGTGAGACGGGTTAATCAAAGGCAACACATCAACAATCGTTAATGTATTTAACCTAAGGTCAAGTTTTACTTGAGACTTCCTTCACGATCGCACCGCTAGTAATCACAAATTGCTACTAATTATTAGGGTTCTTGATAAAATTACCTAAAACTCCTAATTAGCATTAGACAAGTTGTTAAGCGTATATAATTCACGACTTTAAACACACAAACAACTAATCATATTGTACGAACATAATCACAGAATTATTATGCGTAGTAAAACATGAACGATAATTATGAGACAAAACTAATTCAACATTCAAGCATCATGTTATGCAAAATCCAATTACATCCTCAACCAATACGACTTGTTTAGCTACAAGCAACCATGGAGTTCAAGACGATAAAAATATAAAGAAGTAGAAACATCAAGTAAATAAAAGACAACTCAATTTCAAACTCAAATCAGCAAACCAAGGATATTGTTGTTCTAAGATGGTCCAGGAGATAGTCTTCTTTGCTTGCTGCATATGCACTTCTTGTTTGCTGCGACGTCGAGAACAAAGGCTTGCTGCTGTGGTATGGATGCAAGGGACTGGTGGTATGATGCAGATGGATGAAGATGGTAGGAGATGATGGACAGAGGTGGAGTTTTGAGGCTCCTCTCTGTTTGTGAACGGCAGCAGTCGAGAGATGATGTCTGTGTAACCAAGATATCCTGTTAGGTCTTCTTTTTCTTCTTTTATAACTGTCTCTTCTGCTGCGCAACTTGGATTCCACGCAAACTTCAGTTTCCTGATTTGTTTCTTCTTCTAAAAATAGCTCCCAATCCTCGCCAATAATCACCACCAATCAATGGCAGTAAGCCAATACCCATTCCTGTTTTATCGACCAGAAAATTCATTGCTAAACCATACCAGATACGCACCTATGTTTGTCGTATTCTTCATAAGTTCAAGTCTGCCGGACCCATCAGAACATGGCTAATCCAGTAGCCTCAATCTCTGCTTCCTTGCCAAACATAACCCACACCACAACAACAGTCGAGCACTCTTCTTTGCCTTTGCTGTCTACTCTTAACCCAACCTTCATTAATCTCCTCCATTTATCAACGGCAGAAAGGGCAGCATCTCCCTTGTTTTCTCGGCTTCAAAATACTGCCCAAATAATTCACAAACAACTACCAGAATCCTGGCTGTTGCGCTAAAACATGCGGAAGCGTTTAACCAACAGCTACAAAGATAATCTTAATATGCCAAGAACACTAAACGCACACAATCAAGAAGACAAGAATTTAAGAGGTTGAATCCTCGGGAAGGAATAAGTGATTTTATATATTATCGTA
>JAJJMA010174067.1:2936-27237 GCA_023529015.1 Papaver nudicaule
TGGACACAAAATCTCTAGTATTTTATCTGGTGCAAATACACTTATCTTCCCACATATGCAAACTTTTAGATCCGGCAATGGGTATGAATTCAAATCGAAAGAACTACGAGCATGGTTCCATGAAAATGGCATATTACACCAAACCAGTTGTGCCTACACTCCACAACGGGAGTTGTCGAGAGAAAACATCAACATTTACTCAATGTAGCACGAACCCTATGTTTTCAATCCAATCTCCCTCTTTCCTTTTGGGGAGAATGTAATCTTGCTGCTGCATTCTTGACTAACAAGATGCCAACACCAGTTTATCTCTCAAAACACCACATGAGATGCTACTCAATACACAACCAGATTACTCATATCTTTGAGTTTTTGGTTGCCTTTGTTTTGGAAAAAATACAAGAATTTCCCACAAGTTTGATCAACGTGCTAAGCCAGGAACTTTTATTGGATATCCTTATGTACAGAAAGGATATCAAATCTATGATCTTGAATCTTAGTCGATATATGCTTCTAGGGATGTGGTATTTCATGAATATGTTTTCCCATTTCATGATGCATCACTACTCCAACTCTAACAGTATTGTACTAGTAAAACAATCTGTGTACACATAATATGATCCCATCTTTCAATCCCAATCATTACCCACTGCAACTCATACTTTGAATGAGTCTGTTATACAATCTACAAACTCTCGTTCACAAACTGAATGTGAATTAACTATCCCTGATGTTAATTCAGGTTCATCTCATATGTCACCATCACATAGTCCAAGTGACATAATGAGTTCTGAAACTAATTCAAAACATTCAAACACCATCATTAGCCCATTGGCTCCATCAAGTGGCTTATATCCAAAGCAACATGATACACCAGATAGTAGCAGTAGTACCTCACCTGAGCTGCAACAACATGATACTACTCAAAAAGAAGGGTACCGAAATACTATTAAATTTTCATTTGGGTTCATGAGTCTTATGGTAAGTTATGGACGATCTCAAAAATCAATATCCAAATATGTTTAACCTGAGTTGGATCACAAGTGATCAATTCCGACGCAAGACAAATCTTGGTGAATCCCTCGAAAGGATTGGGAATTAACTGCAGGTTAAAATAACGTACTACTTGTGTTTGCCTTAATTATATAATCAGATATATAATGCGGAAAGTAAAGCACACAAGACACCAGAAGTTTTGTTAACAAGAAAACTGCAATCTAGCAGAAAAACCCCGGGACCTCGTCCAGTTTCAACACCGCACAATATTAATTTGTCTACAAACACTAGCCTACCATCAGACTTCGATCTGGGATGTAGAAGAGAACGATTCCACCCTTCAGGAGAATCAACTACTGTCGCACTCCTTATGTCTCTTGGATCTCGTAAGACCCTACGCACTTGATTCCCTAGATGACGTCTTTTACAGGCCTATGAGTTGCTTTAACCGCTGTTAAAGTATTTTGATAACTTCGGCTTTGCAACGTTTACTATCTTGTGTGCATTTCGAACTGTCCTCCACAGTTTAACACAAGAAAGTGACTCCCTTAGATATGATCAAGGTTATACAGAAATCTACTTACAAGTTAGGACTACCATATAAATCAAGACAATGCCTAACTTGTCTCTACCTAAACTGTGAAAAGAATCGCTTAAGAAACTTACACAATCGTAGATAGAGGTCTTACAACACGAACGTAAAGCCATACGTTTCATCTTTAAACACTGTTGTCGCTTAACTTTTCTTGAATGGTCTTATTACAGAAGAGAAGAACCGTGAGACGGACAAAAACAAGCTGAAGCTACCAATGTTACAGGTTACTCTGATAATTACCACAAAGGTATGTTATCGCCTACCTGTGTTTCCCAACTCTCAAGAAAAATCTTTATAGTCGTTAGGTAAATCCCACGTAGGAACTGCTACCTAATAGAGGATGAGTTCCACAGCAAGCCTACACCGAAGTGTAAAGAGTTTACGCAGAATTCCACTGAGAAATTTTACTGTTAGGGCATTGTCCGGTCAAACCCACTAGCGTTGGTATGTCAAGCTGGTTGTCAGTTTTAGGTGTCAAAACACAATTCTTGATTTAGCCTACTAGAGTTTAGATTTCGGAATTGGGATATAGACAAAGCAGTAGAGACCTTGAAGATTAAGACAGTGAATAAAGAAGACATCAAATATTCTTCATCGACAAAAGGTTTGTAGGAGTTATGACTTTTATGGAAATTCTTCTATTCTACTTATTATATCTTTCGAAATAGTCGGCTACTTTAATAGAGTTATAGCGATTGAGATTTTGTATTCTTGTCTACATAACCGTGAGTTATGTTAGCATTTGTTCCCACAATACTAAGGTTACAAGATGCATGAGATAGTATATGTCTACATAAACATGCATGTGAAGAGAAAGAGGACTCCTGCAGAAACTTTGGACTACACCCGTAAGTTTCCTAATCAGAGACTCGTGTCATTAACTCGAGGGAAACAATTGATGAATACACTCATATGAGGAAGTACTCTCTGTATAAAATCGATTATGAAAGGAATAAAGCTTTATTCCATGAAGACAAAGCCCAACGCTTCAGGAATAGTTGTACTCATTATACATCATTGTTACGTGCTTTAAGTACTGGTATTTCTGAAGAATATACCAAAAATATTGCACGCATCATAGATCAATTCTTTGATGAAGTCGAATCTCGAGACTGTGAAGCTAAATAACAGTTGAGGTCATACAACTTTGCTATCGTGTGTTCGCAATAAAAGTGGTTTGCCTTTTCATGCTTTTTAGAGTTTTTCAGCATGAACTACTTTATTTCATTAATAAAAGTTCTTTTTAGATAATTATTAATGATGTTTGCAATACTTGATTTGTCTACCTCAATCTTATTGCAATACACAACTTTTATTGCTTCGGTGATGACACAAGGTTGTGTCAGGTTACAAAAGTTATGCTTTTTCTCACGATCAAGAAACTTTTGATTATATGGTTTTTAGGGTTTCCACAAACTCGAAATCATATACTCTTTTCCCAAAAAATTGGCTAAGGAAAGGAGATTGTAAACAAAGAAAACTGGATACATTAAATTGTTTGTCCCAGTTAGGCTTTGTAGTTGTTCTTTATTGAATAACACCACATGGGGGAGAGTTCTTAAATGAGCTTGCGCTTAATAACAAATCTTTTTGGGGCGCGTGGATGTGGAATATTAGGAGAAAAGTGTATCTATATTTCTCCAAAGATGAATCAACTTAGAAATCCTCGTTATGATTTCCTAGTTATGTCATCTTAAACATGATATGCGAGTACATCCTTGACTTGACTATATCTATAGGCTTGAAACCCTATGTCTCAACTGGTTTGTCATATTTTTGTGACAAATAGGGGGAGAATACATATGTTTCTTGTTCTCGAGGTTCATAACCATAGGGGGAGAACACCGTATTTCTTACTTATGTACTTTCTCGAAAGTATCAAGTAAGGGGGAGTAAATATTGGGCTTCATACCAATCTGGCAAAAAGAGGTATCAAGATTAAGGGGGAGATTCGTATCAATAATGAGTAGAATCACTTTATAAGTTTTGGTACATGGACTTTAAAGTTGCTCTGATTCTTACTTTTTGCACAAACAACATTTGGGAATAGCATATTAACCCATGTAAGCTCGAGCGTACCTTTGTGGTAGTTTGAGCTGGATATGTTGTGGTGCTCTCTACGAATTTTTCAATAGGAGTTAAACGAAAACATCAAGACTCAAATGAGAAGTTGAATAATTCAAGAAATCAAGATACATCTGGGTTAGATCTTTATTGTATATCTTTTGAATCCATATGTAAATTGGTTTTGTCACTAAAATTGACAAAAGGGGAGATTATTAGGGCATTGTCCGGGCAAACCCACTAGCGTTGGTATGTCAAGCTGGTTGTCAGTTTTAGGTGTCTAAACACAATTCTTGATTTAGCCTACTAGAGTTTAGATTTCGGAATTGGGATATAAACAAAGTAGTAGATACCTTGAAGACGAAAACAGTGAATATAAAGAAGACATCGAATATTCTTCATCGACAAAAGGTTAGTAGGAGTTATGACTTTTATGGAAATTCTTCTATTCTACTTATTCTATCTTTCGAAATAGTCGGCTACTTTAGTAGAGTTATAACGATTGAGATTTTGTATTCTTGTCTACATAACCATGAGTTATGTTAGTATTTGTTCCCACAATACTAAGGTTACAAGATGCATGAGATAGATTCAATACTTTTTCCAATGCAATGGTTTGCTTGCAAATCACATGTAGGAAACAGATGAATCTAAAAGGAGTACTCTAGAGCAGAGCCTAGTGGATTATAGCTGAGGGCGTAATAACACGTCTAAGTACTGCCCCAGCCCAGAACTTCCAGCGGATCCAGTTAAACCCTAATCTGAGCGACGACGGTTCACGAACCGGTTCGTGAACAGTGGCACCGAAAATTTCTTATGTGTCTCAAAAAGTTGATCTGTACACGTACATGTACGTGAACATCATACTCAATGAATTTGGCCGGAATTCAGACGGACGGTTCACGAACTGTCCACGTGGATATTCTTCTGGAATTTCACGTGGGTTAAACATCTGACTCCTTTATCTCTTAGTTGGACTCGTGCTTATCAGAATATCTTCTATGGTCCATCTAACGAATCTCAATGAGTCAATAAGATAAAGATTATCTCTGGTCTGTTGGATCTCTATCTTGAAGTGTTTTTGAGTTAACAAAACACTTGGCAGATAAATGTTTAAAGATTTCCTGTCATTGTAGAAAGATAGTAGCCGACTATTTCGAAAGATATTATAAGTAGAATAAAAGAAATTCCATATAAAGTCACAACTCCTACTAACCTTTTATCGATGAAGAAAATATGATTTCTTCGTGATAAGCTTCGTCTTCATCTTCAAGGTCTCAACTACTTAGTCTATATCCCAATTCTGAAATCTAAACTTTAGTAGACTAAATCAAGAATTGTTTTTGACATCTAAAACTGAAAACTAGCTTGACATACCAATACTAATAGGTTGGACCGAGCATTGCTCTAACACCTACAGGTCCACTATATGAGACTATCAAACCCTCAACTGATTCTCGACCATATAGAGTAAGAAATCCGCCAGTTTATTTGAAATACTATCATTGTCCCAAAAATAAAGGCAACTCAACGTCTAAATATCTAATGACTAATTATTTGTCATTTGATCAATTCTCACCATCTCACAAATCTTTCCTCACTGAGGTTATCCTTGTTGAGGAACCTAAAATCTTTTTCTCAAGCCATTACATGTCCTAAGTGGCGAGCAGCTATACCTAAAGAAATCATTGCTCTAGAAGCAAATAATAGTTGGATCACAGTGGATTTACCACCTAAAAAAGTGGCCATTGGTTGCAAATGAGTTTTTAAAATTAAATTAAAATCATATGGGATTGTTGAGCGCTACAAGGTTCGATTACTTGCAAAGGGTTATACTCAACAAAAAGGTATTGACTTATATGGCACTTTGACACCAGTTGCAAATCTTATCATTGTTCGAGTATTACTGTCATTGCTGCCATCAAGGGTTGATCTCTATACCAACTAGATGTGAACAACACTTTTTTTCAAGGATATCTTGATTAAGAAATCTATATGAAGATTCCTACAGGTTTAGCTCGCACTTGAGATACTAAAGTCTTCAAACTTTAAAAGTCCCTATATGGACTTAAGCAAGGCTCTCGCTAGTGGTTTGCCAAATTCTCATCAGTTCTCATAGCTAAAGGATTTCACAAATCATTATGTGATAACTCTTTGTTCACATATCATCATGGGGAAACTTCAATATATGTTCTCTTTTACGTCGATGCCATCATTACTGGCAAAGATAATACTTTCATTGTCTCACTTAAAAAATACCTTGCTTCTCATTTCTCTATCAAAGACCTTGGAAAATTACAATGTTTTCTACGCATTGAGGTTTCTCGCTCTAATAATGGTATTTTCCTATGCCAAAGAAAGTATGTCCTAAACATTCTTAAGGACTCTAGCCTCACAGGGGCGCGTACTTCACCATTTCCAATGGACAGTAAACTCAAGTTACTTCCTACAAATGGTAAGGAAATAGCTGATCTGAGTGTTTTTCGTCGTCTAATTGGTCGACTGCTATACCTCACTGTCACACGACCAGACATAACATATGCAGTGAATTATTTGAGTCAGTTTATGCAACATCCTTGCACTGCTCATCTTGATGTTTCTCATCTTGTACTCTGATATCTAAAAGGACGATTTGTCATAGTTTATTTTTATCCTCATCAAACTGCCTTACTTTCAAAGGCTACACTCACTCTGATTGGGCAGGCTACTTTTTTTCAATAGATGATAATCATATATCTTGGAAATCAAAGAAACAACCAAGTGTTTCATGCTCTTCCGCTGAAGATGAATATCATGCTCTTGCAAACCTTACAGCTGAACTTCAATGGTTAAGCTATCTTTTCAAAGAGATGCACATTCCATGTTCTCTTCCCATCTCTGTCTCTTGTGACAGTCAAGCAACAATTCATATTGCTCAGAATCCAGTTTTTCACGAGCGCACAAAACATATTGAAATTAATTGTTATTTTGTACGTGAAAAGTTACTCAGTGGTTTAATTCTACCACAAATGTTTTCACTAATTAGGAGCTCCACAATTTGGTCGTCTAATTAGCAAGTTGGGCGTTCGTTCTGGCACTATCGCTCCAACTTGAGGTGGGCTATTAACAATATTGTACCATACTGTACCATAACACTACATTGTATTATATCATGTCATCTTATCTCTAAGTTGTTGTAACCAAGTCAGTCATAGTCAATCTTCCTTCATTATAGCTCAAGTTGTTATGTAACTTATTCTTCCTAGTCTTAATTTTTTTTTTTTTTGTTGTCTATTCTTATCTTTGTAACTATCATGTAATGTATTCACTATAAATAACAATGAATGAAATCTATCTCGACACAGTTGTGAGAGATCAAAATATCAGTCTCATATTTCCTCAAAACATTTTGGATTCATATATTAAGAAAATGTATCCCATGTTCTCTTGTAAAACGATGCAACCTTTGGAATCCAGAGAACATAAAAAAGAAAACTAAGAATCGTCTTAATATATATTTATATTTATAATCTTTGGGTTTGTACTTTGAGTTATTTTTTTTATCAATAATAATCATGATTATTGCAACAACAAAGGAATGGATATTGAAGGATCTAACGGATGGTCTAACCGACCTATTTTTGGGCCCACTGTACATAGTACCGATATTATCCCCACTTTAACCACCTTTGGCCACAGGTGTGGAATTTTCTTAAAAGGTCTCGGTACTACGTAAGGAGATTCTATGACTTATTAGGCACCACTTAGAACTCTGCTTATTTCATGTGGGACTAACCCTAATGGCTTAGGTCGAACCAATCCTTAACAAAAATATGTAGGACATTGATAAATTTTTGTTAAGTATACAAGTTTAGGGATATATACAACATAGATGTTGGGCCACAATGCACATATTGAGTAAAAAAATATTTTTTGAAGTACATGGAAATTTATGGCCACGAGGTAGATTATAGATCACAGTGATCACTCCATGATCAAGGCATAGATTTTCGTATATCAACTACATTTCGAACACAAGGTAAATTTTGATTCACGTGATAAATTTTGGGTCACAACGTATATGTTTTAAGTCCCGACTAGTTTTGAGGGAATGAAGAAATTTAGTGGTCAAAGGAAGACTTTTGAATAAGAAACTTCCAATCTCATTAGGAAAACGATTTTATGCTTCTTTACAGAAATTTGTATGATTTTTAATTCTTAGATTTACGCTTTGATTCGAATTGGTAAATATCAAATGATAAAGCATTCCCTGTCTTACTTTAGTGATATCATGTCCAACCACAAGAAAACAGGAAAACAAAGAGCAAGAGGTAAAGAAATTTTAAATTGCAGGTAGAGGAAGAAGTTATCAGATATGAAATGATATGAAACACTAATTAATTTCGTTCACATTAATCAGAGATGAATCCCATTTGAAATATTCACTAATCATCACTCGACTTCTTATTCATTATCAAATTCATTTACAAAAAATCATCCAAACAAAAATAACAGTGGATTAACTAAGTAGAGAGAGGCTTCGCATAGAGAATTAATGGAGGTGGTGTATTGATGTTTGGGGATTAGGGTGAGTTTTGGGTGGTTGGGAGACGTATGTGGTAGGGAGAAGGGCATAGTTTATCCCGACCTAGAAAACTATAACGATTAGGTCCGAGTTGGTGAGTTGATTAGGGATTTTGCCCTCCTCAAATCACATTTTGCCCTCATTCTAACAAAAAACAATGTAAATTGTGTTGCAGGTTTTTGGGCCACAACTACGATTTGAGTCACACATCATTTTTTTGTAGCATGGCAGATTTGGCTCACAATAGCCGATTTTGGGTTACAATAGATATTTAGTCACGAGACAAATTTTGCTTTGCAGTCGCAGTCGGATTGGCAAGTGTAGAGTCGTAGGCAAGATATCTTTGTTACACGGTCGTCGAAGATATTTCAGGTAAATTATAGTGTTCAGGTCACATATCAAATGTTGGGTCATGGGCGGATTTTGAGGCACGTGGCAATTTTTGGGTTGAAATATATATTTTGAATCATGAGGTAGATTTCGATTCACTATAAGATTTCAAAATAGATTTATCGCCATGATTCATTAGTCAAAAGGTGAAATTTAGGTCATGTGACAAATTTTTTCGAAAGAAGTAGATTGTGGGTTGTCAAGCATATTTAGATTATGAGGCACATTTGGGTTTATACTTGAGGGTTCTTGGCAATATTTGGGTTACATGATATATTTTGGGTCAGGATGTAAGTTTGTGAGGCTAAAGTATATTTTGAACCACTAGCAGGTTGGATCACAAGACAATTTTATTTTATTTTTATCATGGTGGTTTATTTCATTTCGTAATGCAGATTGTTTGGCTACGAGTGTGTCTGGTAGATCTGGTATGATTAAACATGTTACTTCTTCTGTTGTTGTGTATAATATGAACTCATTTAAAATCCCAAAAAATATTTGAAACTCTTTAACAAAATTGCAACATGATTGTTGGTGAGGGAAAGATGCAAATGGAACAAATGAAACAAGGGCCTTCATCTTAAGTCATGGAGATCTATCTGTAAATCCTAGAAATATTGAGGCTTGGGATTTCAAATATAGAAAACTTCAACTTAATTAACAATGATATCTAAGATGGGATGGAGACTTACAACGTGTTTGTTTCGCGGTAATAAGAGATTCCATATTTCAATTACAAGGGAACCCATTCAATTACCCCGAACTAAGTAGGTTTAATGGCTAGGAATTGGATCATCTAGATATTCCCTCAAATTTCCATTTTTGGATTGCACTGGTCGAAGAGCAGAATGGCTCTGATTCCGAATAATGCATAGTAAAAACTTTTCTCAAATGAAAAAGTTGTCCTTCTCATAAAAACCATCGATCGAAGAAAGTCTAGTCTCCTCCAATTTGTTTGAAATTCGTGGGGAAAGAAAGCCCCAATTTGAATCGGGTCATCTTCCATGGCAAAAATCTAAGTCTTCATATTCATCCAAAATTTTCTTGACTCTATTGAATTGAAGTGTTCCCCAAACCCTATTCCCCGTATCTGACCTACAAAATCCGTTTGCATCTTGTTTAACCTTAAACTTCCAATTATAAATCGATGGAAGCTTTGAAACTGTCGGTGCAAATCCGACTATATCTTGGGGGCTTATCCTTTGGAACATAAGAAACTTGGAATTATCATGGACTAGTGATGCACCAATTAGTAATAGTCGTTTCTAGGAGCTATGGTCTGGGGTGGTGTTTTTTCCGAAACTTTGCAATTTGATTACATCAACATTATATATCTATGATTAGGTGGATTAAATTATCACCCTTTTTGATATTCTCATAATACTCACATTTAGTCCTTTAAAAAATCAAAATTTTACTTTAATTTCTTATTTTCTTGGGCAAATTTGTCCCGGCGAATTGATCTTTGGTAGTTAGTTTTTGGAATCCATATGTATAAATCAATATAATGTGTTTCAGAGACCTCAACATATATAGTATACCGGAATTTACTAACTTTACTAAATTTTTATGTGGAGGAAGTAATGAATTGAGTGGTGTTTTGATTTTGAAATTTGAATTTTACAGAAGTGTGAATTCTAATGTTTTGGTTTCACATTTTGAAATTTACATTAGAATGATTGAGTGTTTAAATTTTAAATGCATTGGTATAAAAGTGTCTTTATAGATTCAATAACTCAACCAAAATGTTTTTAAGATCAAGGAATCCATTCCTTTGAATTCAGTTCCAGGAAAAAGATTACTTGGGGATTGAATTCATGTGGCTTCAAAAACTTGAACCAAACACCGTGTTAAAGAAAAACCCAATTTCTTATGGGCTCTGATTCTCAAAGCTAAGCATTATCCTGAAAATGACATTCTTCATATAAATCCTAAGCCAAACCCTAGGGATTTGGAAAGGTATACATTCAGGAGTTCAATGTAGATGGAGAGTAGGAAATGGGAAAACTATTGATATTTGGGAAGACATTTGGATACTTGGAATCATAACACAAATTATAAAACCTAGCGGTGTCAATAACATTACTATGGTTTGCCAACTCTTTACTGATGATAAGAAATGGGATATAAACAAGCGCAACTCCTGTTTTGACCAACGTATTTTGGAAAAGATTCAAGGGATCCATATACCTGAAAACAACATAAATGATGAGGCTCTTGGAATCTATCTCTCTGGTAAATTCTCTGTGAAATCTCTTGATAATTAATGCTCTAAACATGAACACTAAGAGTACTGCAGATTGGGGTGAATATGGAGTCTGAAAGTGACTCCATCTATAAAATCCTTCATGTGGAGAGCTTCTCAATCTATACTACTACTATAAGAGTGGCAGCAATCCTCCTAGATATTAACATTGTTTGTACTATTTGCATGAACATGATTAATCGTTGACTCGTTAATTCATGAATTGCTCCTTTGCTAACCAGGTTTGTATGCACTTAAATTATGATTTGTGTGCATAACAATGTTAGTGGTGATTCTTTGATAGAGTGGCCTTGATTGTGCAATATTGTAGTACAACATGTACTGTTATTTTCCAAAAACAAAATCTTAACAGTGCCCTGACTGTTATAACTATCGTTAAGCTTATAAACATCCTGATACATGTTAGCAAACCAGACTACAACATTATGTAATCCTTGTATTAAAATCCAATGCATGATGAAACTTTGAAAATTCTTGACATGGAACTTGGAAAAGAAAAAAATTTCATGAGTTACAGAATAATCATTGCTCTTTCGATGCTTGATCCTATTACTTATTTAGGAATTAGGCTGACTATGATTGATGGTGCAGGAACTACAACTGGTGCAAGAGGAACCTATGTAAATTGTACAACGAGAGAAAAATTAGAGGAGAAAGGTGCAGAAGCCTTCCAATGGGAAACATAATGAAGCGGGTATAGTATTATTTTCCAAAGTCTTTCATTTGGATACTTGGATCATAACTTAAAACCTAGTGGTGTTAATAGTATTATTAAGGTTTGCTAGCTAACTCTTTACTGATGATAAAAAATGGGATATAAACAAGCGCAACTCCTGTTTTGACCCATGTATTTTGGAAAAGACTCAAAGAATCCATATACCTGAAAACAACTTAAATGATGAGGCTCTTGGAATCTGTCCCTCTGGTAAATTGTCTGTGAAATCTCTTGATAATGCTCTAACACTAACACTAACACTAATAATAGTACTGCCCACTCTGTACTATTATTAGTATAAGAGTGGCATCAATCCTTCTAGATATTAACATTGTTTGTACCATTTGCATGAACATGATGAATCATTGACTCATTTATTCATGACTTGCTTATTTTCTAACCAGGTTTGGATGCATTTAAATTATGATTTGAAGCATATGAAAAATAATTGTACTACTTTTCATGACTAGTTTAACTATTGGTTCCATAACAGAGTTAGTGATGATTCTTTGATAAAGTGGCTTGAATTCTGCAATATTCTAGTATGGCATGTATTGATGGTTTCCCAAAACAAAATCTTAACAGTGCTCTGACTGTAATGACTATCGTTAAGTTTATAAACAGTCTCATACATGTTAGCAAACCAGACTCCAACATTTGTAAATCTTGTATTACAATCCAGTGCATGATGAAACTTCGAAAATTCTTGACACGGAACCTGGAAAGGGAAAGAAATTCATGAATTACATAATAAACATTGCTCTTTTTATGGTTGATCCTATTACTTCTTCGGGAATTAGTTTGACTGTGATTGATGGTTCAAGAATTACGATTGGTGCAAGAGGAACCTATGCAAATTGTACAACGAGAGAACAGTTATAGGAGAAAGGTGCAGAAGCTGCCTTCCAACGGGTAACAAAATGAAGCGGGTATAATATCAATTTCCAAAGTGATTCAAAGCCTAAGTTTATACTTATGATGGGAAGATATGGTGAAGCAAGGGAACAAAGATGCGAAATTAGTTCAGACTTTGGAAACTCCAAAACTTTTCCGATTAATTTTAAAATAACTGCTTTCATCTTAGTCTGTAAATTTTATATGATGAACACCGCAAATATTTCTACTTCTTGTAATCAAAATACTATAGAAAATACCTAGACAAAAATGGTCTTGACAACTATCCTTACCAATTTTTACATCTTAAACTAAATAAAAACACAAATGGGTTTAGGCTGGGAGTCTCAGCTGGCTATCTTCCCTATAACACATTAGTCGTGCTACAGGGACACCGTTTTTTTACACCATCTTCTTACCCACCCAACCCCACCCAAGATATGCAGGCCCCTCTGCTATAAGAATGAGCCAACCATAACATGCCACGTTATGGTGTAAAAATCCGGTGTAGGAAATCCGATGTTTTTTAAGTGTTTTCGATAACACATGTACATTTGATCTGGACGATAACAGAATATGGCACTAGCACACTTTTCATGTACACATGGTACGAAATGGCTTCTGCATCTTGGAAACACCAACCATAATTTGCTGTTTTCATCTTTGGTCCGTTTTTGGGCTGCCCTTTTTGGGCAGCGAAAAGCGTTTTCGCTGTTTTAGCTCTCTATGGTCACAGACGGCGACTAGTCTTTTTCCTGGTCCTCAAACATAGACTAAAATAATGGAACAAAGCCTATGATTGTTACCGCTCTAAGTGAAGCAAAAAAACACCAGCCAATCAAAAAGAGTTTTTTCTCTTTTTTTTTTAGCATTTTTTCGGAATGTTAATGGAATGAATTATATTGATTTTCTTTGGGCGGTGAGGTTTTTGTACTGCTCGGTGGATCTGACAAATTTGAGAATAGAGCCATAGAGGGATCTTCATTTGTCCCATTACATGGATTATAAGGCGTAACAAGGTTGTTTTCGGTCCCTCTTAATTAGAACCGACTTTTTTTCTTCTTCCTTGGAATGTTTGACGC
The DNA here is from genome assembly GCA_023529015.1 of Papaver nudicaule. NCBI lineage: Eukaryota > Viridiplantae > Streptophyta > Magnoliopsida > Ranunculales > Papaveraceae > Papaver > Papaver nudicaule. The sequence continues at coordinate 16,503 of JAJJMA010174067.1, forward strand.
TTACACTACCTTCATTGGACCACTTTCACTTTGTTTACCACTCTCTTCATGCCATTATCACTGTCGATCATGGTGTGGTCGAAGAGCAGTAGGACACGGCTATCCCCCCACTATGGTGCGATGATACTTGTAAGCTAGAATGAGGTTTTGGACCTTTGGTGGACCAACTCATTGACATTAATACACCTTCGTAGAAGTAAAAGCGTTTGATGTGTTTCAAAGGCTTTTGTGAAATGCACTGGAAAAGATCGACTGCGAAATCAAAAAGAACGGCTTTGCAACATATTGCTCAAGTCAAATTTACCTACTCGATAAGAGAAGCATCACAGTGCAAAGTTGAAGGCAAGGTAGCTAATGGCACTGCCGGGCTGGAGTTCAATGCCGCAAGATTCATTCTATAGTGTGTATCTTTTTCTTTTTCTTCTTTTTTCTTCTTCTTTTCTATCTTGATCAGCTGCACTAGACATATTTTAAGAGAAAAGGTCCAAAGGGATTCAACCGTGTAACTTGGAACGAAACAGCAAGAAATTATATTTGCACATTTAGATAAATTAGTATGTCGAGCCGCCACATGGCACATTTATGTAAGTGGAAGACATCTTTTTCATTCTCCATTAGCCCGGAACTGATCTCAAAGTCATTAGTTTAAGTATTTTTAAGACGAGGATAACGAAGCAGAAAGGGAGGAAAAAAGAAAAGGGCTACATCTACCATCTATACTTGCTTTGGTATCTATAGGATTCGAGCATTATAGTTAATTGCAGAAAGAAATAAAGAGAGACAGACAGACAGAGAACTGGAGTCGGTAAATAAGTGTGCTATTACTCGAAAACACGTGGAAGATAAGATAAATCATCTACACAAAAATTGCATACAGTTCAGCTTGATTGATGCACCTATCTGAGATCTGAAGAAAAAAATTCGTCGGTAAAAAAAAATAAAATAAAGTGCATTTGGAATTTAAAGGTACTGTTCTTGATCAGTTATTATAAGTCTCTTAGTGGGTTGACATTAATTCTTACACTTTTATTTTTTAGTATTTGACATACATTTCTTTCAGTGGTTTGACTAATAGAGTTTGGGTTGGGACTTGCTTGGTATTGGTCATTGTTGAATATTAACTAAAACCAATCACATTATCACAATGTAGAAAAACAATGAGAAGGCAAACTGAAACACCATCATAAGAGAGAATCCTAGAAGACCAATGCACTCACAAATAGAAACAAAACACAACATCTCTTTCCCACTCTTTCTCTTGTTTTCTCATTGGTTTACAACTGGGGTTCTGGTGAACTAGTGATGACAACTAACTTGAGAGAAAGATGACTAAGAATGTCAGTATGTAACAGAGAAAAAAACATGCTAATGAACTTTTGATGAAGGCTGTGGCAGTGGTGACAGCATAGAAGATCTTATCATCAACCGTTACAGCTTAAATCTCACAGGCATTTTGGCATTTGAGACTTATAATAAATTATCAGTACAAGTAGTGGTGGTAGTAGTAGCAGAACCATAAAGACTACTTTGCTAAGCTGAATCGAATCCATTAAAAAAAAAAAAAAATTTAAGATTCACTAACTGGATAGATACTTGCCCATTTAAACACTACCACATTTACTAACCATGCAATGGGATTTTTCATCTACGATATTCTAATTAGACATAATAGTTCTTGAAAGATCATTGAAAGCTTAAATAGTTATTTCTACTATATCTAACTGCAGCACTAAAAAGGATCCAGCTATTAGGCATCCTTCGTTTTATTATAAAAAGAATGTAACCAATACAATGCTTGTTTAAGAGGTCACTCATGAATTCATGCAGAAGACGTTAGAAAAATACCACTAGTCTAACAGGTAGGCTTTCATCCATTAATTTTGATGACCCGCTAGTAACAACTTCAAGTAATCAAACAGCATGAGTCCTGAAATAATAAACCCAGTTAATTAGTGAGTGTCTGAAGTAAAAAATGCTAGTATTGTCTTCATTCTTACTGGAATTCGTAAAGGGGAATTAGGAACTTTAGCAATTACAATTCAAGTAGTATATTTCCCAAAAAAATGAATCACAGTTTTCCAAATGTGGGTCGGAAGAAACATGGTCCCTTGATTGCATCTAATTTTATTGTAGTTATAAGTAGGTGTACTAATCTGGTCTGTTCACACTTACACTAGGCCAAGTAAAGAGGGATGCCTTCCTTTTCTAGGGACTTCATCAACACTAATACATACATTATAGTAAAAGAAAGAAACCCAGAGGCGGTAGTGAAATAACATCTTTGTTTTCTAGTTTAACAAGTACCATGAATGACATACTGTGACACACATGGTTTAGACATAATATGGAGAAACAAATAAGAAATAACAATGTTGATTGTAAATACCTGTAAGTTCTGTACAATTCACATGCTGCAAGGCCACCTTATTATGAGTCAGACAATCTGCTTCCACCTGGCAAAATATCCTTGTAGGCGGAATTTTCTTATGGTAAATCAGTGTATGTAATGAAGATATTCATGAACTATGTGTGCCCATGGCACTGGACACTGTGCCGGGGAAAGGAACAGTAATAACTAATTCACATATGAACATTCTACTCGGTGTATAATAAAGAAAGAGAAAAGGGTAGAAACGAAGACTACACAAAACTGGATCTATGGGCTCTCAGTTCAGGACTCGTGGCAGTAATAAAAGGTAGCGGCCCAACAGCAGTATAACAGGGCTGCATGTAAGCCAGAGGTTGGCGATTGGGGGGAGAGATACCATGGAGAATATGAGGGGAGCTGGGTGTGCCAGAGAGGCCTGTTAGACTTAAAAATGATGGTCGGACCGACCCAGTATGGCGTGTCATTATGTCCTTGCATGGGCTGTGTTCAGTATTTGGTCTGATTTGAGGAAGTTCTGCCGGCTGCCACCTATTTGTATTGCATGCACCCTTGTCCAAAATTTATTTACAGATTAGTATTTAACTAAAACCGTCAATGCTAGAATTTACACAAACCAGCTTATTCTATCACGACTCCTACGGATCAATCCAGACAAATTAAATCGCTCTACACACGAAAAATTGCAGAAACTAAAGATATATTACCTCATTGCGGACAAATTCTGGGGGTAGTGACAAAGCGGGTACATGACCTTCAATTGGTGAAGAATGAACTCTCTTCTCCTGGTATGAAGGCATATCAGAGGTGCAATACTGTGGATTTGGTCTGCCACTACTCACCCAGTGCTCAGTACTACTGCTCATCCCCAAATATGCTGATGGAGAATGGTCATGAGATAGTAAAAAGTAGGAGCTGTGGTGTTCCTCCCTGTGAATGGTACGAGCAGAATCTGAGTCACACTTCCCCAATGACCTACCGCAAACATCTTGCTGGTGTTGCAGAACAGGAGAGCCTGAAGAGAGTGACTGTCCAATGCCTGGCGACGTCCAGGAAGGTGGTAATTTTCCATAAGATGGGGCAGGACTGGTTGGCCCATGATGTGGTGTCGCTGTCCAGTCTTCAATTGTTATCCCTTGCTTGGAAGCAGTCTCCATAATCTGTTTCTGGTCTATACCTAACCCCATAATCAAGTTCCACAAGTTCCTTTGTGCTTCCCTTTGGTTGTTAATGACTTGATCACGCATAGCCATTTCAAACTGGAGTTCAGTATTAGCCATCCCCTATATTAAAGTTTAGAATGATTATTATCTTGTCGTAGATCAAATGACCAAAATACTGTCGTGCAATTTTCTTATAAATGACAGGAACACAAGAAATATAAGGTAGTCCTGGGGCATCATACACATGGTCATACGCAAATACCAACTTTACAACTCTTGGATATTTTTTACTCCACCTGAATTATTCTGTAACTATGAAACTGACCCACTCAGAGAATCAGCTGCAAGCTGCAACCTATGATTTCCTTCCAAGAGAATAATAGAGTAAGGTGACTAGGGTAATCAATCACATGGGGTAGCTTACCTTTTTGGGGTACAAGGACTGAAGGAACCCATAATTTCAAAAATTAGGCTTAGATAAGATTATTCCTTCATTCTTGTAGAAGAGGTTGCACATACAGTAGTGTCTGTTTCACTAACCTATAGTTCTTTTAATGAAGGCCGTCTCTCCAAATAAGGCTGCAGTTGATTGGAAAGGCCAGGCCAAGGCATCAAACCCTTATCTTATAGCCCAGGGATCCAGTCAGTTAGCAATGGAAGGATGCTATAACATCATACTCTCCCACTGAGAAGTCTCAGACTGACACTTGTTTTGGTTCCTACCGCTTAATGAAGACGGGATCATCACTTAACCACAATTTATTCTTAACATTTTAGACATTTTGGTTTCTTAGAAAATCATCTACCGCTAAAAAGAGGCATAGATGCACTAGACACAGTTAAATAAGCTCCAAACAATGTGAATTCACTCATCATATACACTACTCGGTTCCTACTTACCAAGAGTCGGTACTGACTGAGAATATGCAAGTAGGTCCTGTTACCATTGTTGCTAATGGCTTCCTCAATCATGTCTTGGAGTTGACGTCGATGATTCTCATTTGCCACTATGTCCTACAATGAGCAGTTTGGTTGAGTTAACATGTAAAGCAATGAAACCTCGATCAGAACTAGGAAGAATGATACCTTCTGATAGGTTGCACCAGTATCGTCATTATCCCGAATGTTATCTAAAATGTTCTGTCTCCTCAGTCTTAAGGCCTGTACAACTGCTCCATCCTTTCGTATAACCTGAAATTGTGAGCAAGTGTTAAACCAGTAATTAAGTTACTCTTGATAGTCCAAATATGAGAAACAGGAAGACTACTACTTGAAGTTCCACTAGATAGTAGAGTGATGTAAAGCTAGTGTGGCATTAAAAGTTGACAATACTAACCCGTTCTTTTGCAATAGAATCATCTAAATGTTGTAGCTCGATGCGATTACGAAGGTTAGTTTCTTCAAGTTCGAACAAAGCCCTTTGTAGGTTTATACGATCCTGCACATTTTCACTAGTCTGATGGCTTAAGACATTCAGCCAAGACGGTTCATCGTCCACCGTCCTTTCAGCAGGTTTGACACTTAGTTGTGTCTCCTTATCTGCTAGTTCCTTTCTCAACCGACATACTTCAATCTGCAGAGTTCCATATCATAGTAATAAGTAAGTATACAACAGAGCAGTTTTCTGAAACCAGTAGCAGAGAAGATGCCCATTAAGCAGCTTACTTGAAGATTATCAATCATCCTTTGGTAGTCGGAAACATGTGTATCCACTGTACCAATGTTTTTCTGTAAAAATAAAAGATAGCGAAGAAATGGTAATTAACTTAGTGACCTTTCACTAGAAAATACAAAAAGAAAAATAAAATAAAATAAAAATAAAATAAAATAAAATCAATCAAAAAATAATACAACACACTCTAAGACATAGATGGTGGATCCTGGCTAGAACAATGAGGTGATCGGTAGTCATACTGGCAAAAAGGCAAACAACTAATACCACTAAGAACCTAATATGGGACAGACACAAATAGGGGAGGGACACACAAAATTTATTGCAAAATGTTAAGATTCACACAGTTTGACCAATTCCTGAAATACCATCTTTTACAAATAATAACATTGAGAATGAGATAACAAGGAATAGGTGGGAAAAAAAAATGACCAGAAGGAATAGGTGGAAACAGAGTTTAGAGCAACTCTTTCAAGCAGAACCTCAGAAAGAAGCCTTACTTTCTAGAAAAACTTTACAATTATTGGATTCTCAGTGTCCAGCCATGACTAAAAAAATATGATAGTATCTCCCGTCCCGCGTTGATAATTACAATGTGAAATCTACTATAAAACTCTCACCTGGATGTGTGTCTTGATCTCTTTTGCTCGGTCAGCATATTTCAGGGTATTAACAGTGTGATGATACTGACTGTTGGCAGGTGACACTGTAGCTACCATAACAGTTTGAGAATTACCACTCAGGCCGTCTTTAAGGATCCTTGTCAATTTGCTGCAAATGACCTCAGTATCAGCTATCCAGGCAAAAAAGAAGACTTCAGCTCTTAAAAGTCTATAACCACAGTGGAGCTATACCTATTACGATAAGGAACATATGCAAGACCCTTCTTATGCTGTTTTCCTAGAGCATTAATACAGTTTGCTAAAGCAAGAAGTGAGCGGTTAATATTGGCTCCATCTCTTAGCTTTTGGCCTCCACTATTTGTTTCAGAAGCCCTTTCACTGCAAGAAAATTTTACCGATCATCAATAACCTTAAATTTGTGTAACTTGCAAACCAGGTAAGATTATTGATAGACAGTTGAAAGCTATTAGTATTTACTGTTTACCCACCTTCCCGCAAGATCAACTAGCGCAAGTTTACCACGGATAACTTGGTTCTGATATTGATTTTTATGCTTCCTTCTTACAGTAATCTCCAGAACAGCATGGGAGCTGATAATACAAAAACATGATTAAGTTTTGTATGATGATGACATGAAAGATTAGTACTTGAGAACTAAAAGCCATAGTTGTCAATTACCGGCCCCAATATAATAGATAGACAAAAAGAACAATAGTACCAGAGACAACAAGATTAGTGAAAAATGGTATAATGTGAAGACTCATCGGGAATTATAGATAGCTCGAAAAAATTCATTTACGCCATCTAATGCATAATTCTGTAAATAAGTTACTCCCTGGAAAGTTCTAAAATTTAAAAGTGCTGTGTCTTGAAGACATTTTTCATGGAAAATTGAAAGACCATAGATCAATAAAGTGACATGACGTAGATGAAAACATAAAATCACAGAAAGTAGGAATTTGGGATGTGTTTCCAATCTTTAGCAGCCAAACAGCAAGGAAGCCAGTAGTTATGCTGCTAAAAACCAGCTAATATGTTGACTTGATTTCAACAAAAATGTAGCAAGAATAACTGACTTGGAAACATGACCATTGCTTCCTCACCGTGAAGATGTAGCATTTGCTTCAGTACTTTCTGTTTTTCGCCTACTGTTACCCAAATTAAGGAGCTCAAGAATCCTATCAGCTGAATGTACCTAGAATATATTAGAAAATAATTATCAAGGACTTGAGCTAATATATACAACCAGACATGTAGTCAAGATTATCAAAGCCTTCCAGATACATTAATCCTGTAGATACAAATAACTACAGAGTGACCCTCGCAAAAGCATGACCACAATTTGAAGGATATTTTGAAAAACTAAACTTGGTAGATAGGTTAGATATATGATTTTAGAAAATAATAGTTCAAGACAGCAAGGAACCTTGATACTTCTAAGTCCAGCAACAATTATTCCTTGTACAGGGTCCTCTCTAAGCTCCAAATGCCCAGATGATTTTTCAAGCAAATCATAGATGACCTGAACTCATACAAAAGTAAAGATAGTGCTGACTTAGTATGAGTCCTACATGCTCCAAAGTTAAATAATTCACATACACAGAACTGAAAACGCAAACCCTACTTCATTGTAGACTTCCAGGTAAGAACAATTGACTTCAAAGTCATCAGAACTTGTGTCCTGTTTTATAAGATCAAATATCGTGTTCAAGCTAAGAACCATGAGCCCAGGATCATTCCTTGCGCCAACCATTGTGTAAGTTTTACCACTGACAAAGAGAGGATTCAGTAGAACATCAATTAGATATTTACAAGGAAAGATAACACGTCTATGAAAAGATAACATGTAAAGATTGCTGAAATTTTAACGTCTTGTATACATATATATTGTACTAAAAGCTTGTGTTATGCGGACTTGAATAAATTTGTTCAATATGTGGGAAGTGAGAACTGCATTGCCTAGTTTAGGGACATCTAACTCAAAAACAATTGGCGGTAAGCAGAGATACAGGATTTAGACAAACTGGGTTCTTTAGGCCCTCGATGTCCATGGGAATATGGGAAACTATCATGATATTCTTGAACTACAAATACAGATAGGCTAATTATCAAGTAAACAACTCCAGGTTACCTTCCAGTTGACCCGTAAGCAAAAACAGTGGCATTAAGACCATGAATAACTCCAGCAATTGTAGAGGCTATACTTGTCTCATAAACATCCTGATGAGGTTTGCAGCGTTGTTAGATATCAGAATTAAATCATAACAGACACTGTCTAAGAGCTACCAAGTGATTTAAAGCATGTACATGAGCAAATGATACTCAGCACAACGCCTTCTATTTTGAAATGCAGCCACTAACACAAGGTAGTCGTGACTGTGTGTGCGTGTCTATCAGTTTTTTCAACCTACACATGTGCCTCAGGAAAATCTATGGTTAAGCACAAATGATACGCCACGCCCACATTATACAGTCAAAGTAGTGGCTTGAAACAACCTTGATAACTAAAGAAGTCAATATCTAAGCCATGCAATTCTAAAGCCTATTATTGAAAATTGGAAAGTACATACCGAGTTTTTGGAATTCGGACCATATGCATAATCGAACATATACTTTTTCTCTTTGGTTCTGTTTTGCATACGATCAAGGTAGTCCTTCGACAAGTCAGGATCCAAGACAACAACCTCCTACATTTTGAAATATATCACGCATAATGACTAACTTCACAAATATGCAGACAAATATTTTCACAGAAACAAGTGCTAATAAATTCACCTTATTATTGGTCACTCGCACAATATTTCTGTTCCTTTGCAGTTCTTTCTTAGTTAATGGTCTACATTTTACAATAACCTGCAGTCAAACAAGATTGATTAAACATCTTAACAAACAACTGAGGTTACCAATCAAAGAAACCTCAATCATAGAAACAATGAAGATGATAATCAAGAAAATCTAACCGAGAGGGTCGTGGCTTGTTTCGAAGCCGGAGGTTTAATGCTTGGCATATCTAACCGGTCCAATACCCTTCCACCACCACCCTATCAATAATCACCTATTTTCTCTAAAACCCCCAAAAGAAGTCTATGAGCTAACCAAGAGTATTTTTCCTTGGATCAAACCCAATCAAAACCCAAATTCCTCCTCAAAGTAAATGCAACCTCTTAGAACCCTAATTTTTCACAAATTGAACCTAAATTAACCATTCTCCACTCTCAGAAATGCAAAACCAATCAAATCCATCTCACATCTCTAAAACAAGCATTCGAAACAGCTCAAATCTCTAAAATGTAACAACAACATAGAGAAAATCAATCTAATACTCCCTCCGTTTCAAAAAGATAGGCACGTTTGACTTTTTTTCGAAAATTAAGGTTTCAAATGAACTAACCATTAGAGTTTTTTTTATCGTTTTTTCTTTATGATTGGTTTATTTTTTAGAAGTGCTATGGGTTAATAAGAAAAAAAATTACAAAAATGATTACAATATTAGTTTTATTAAGATTTTTAATTTTTGGTCAAAGTCAAATGTGCCTATCTTTTTGAAACGGAGGGAGTACAATTCAGTCTCTGAAATATGGTTTATAATACCATCAAGCAATCATTTCCCAATGTACTTAAAAAAAATAAATAAATAAAAACAAGAAAACTAAAGAAAACCTCTTCCCCAGATTTCTTCAAACCAAACGACAAACGTGCAAGGATTACCAAAGTACTCTTGAGCTTGAAAATTTCAAGAAAAATCAATCCGATATTGATAATAAAAACAATGCGAGAAACGACAACAAAAGTTTAAATATCAATTTCCAACAAAAATATTATAAAAAAAGAATACTCGAAAGAATTTCGTTGTGATTTACTCCATTAAAGTTTCACTCCACTGGTAGTGTAACGCCATTAAGAATGAAGAAAGAGAATCAACGAAGCATTAAATGAATGCTGCAGAAGAAGATGAAGTGAGAGTTGCGATGAATAGTGACCGTTGATTTTCGGGCATCGGGATATGAGTGTAGGTGAAAAATTTAAGCGGGATGATGTTTTTTTATTTTATTCTAATGAAGAGGAGAGGAAGAAAGAAGATATAATGAATTTCAACTTTATGTGGGGACTCAATATTTTTTAGTTGTTTTTGGAGTGATGCGGTGTGGATGATAGGGATGGGGAGGAGGAGGAGGAGGAGACCACGATCTTTGTTATTTTACTAAACAGTCACTGTTACCAACTCTGTTCATAAGACATGGTCATACCACATAGACATGGTATGTCGACGTGCTGAATACTACTACTTCCTATAAGACGATGACTATTTTGGCCTTCGTTTCATTTTTCTGTAATAACGTGGAGGAATCGGCCGATTGGAGAGTATATAGGTGCCAGAAGGAGTGTAGTGTAGACAGACTAGTGTGACTTCTCGTGAAAAGAGGGCTTAAAAGAATCATCGATTTTTTAAATTTGAAAAAGATTAACGGCCGACAAAAAGGTTACTATTTTTTTTTAGCCATTTTAAGGCTCTTTTTACTTTATAGGTGGTACCGTTCTCTAAAAAGAGTCTAGGATTATCCAAATTAGTAAGACGTATTGTCGGTGGAGAATTTTCTTCTTGGTCTGTTTAAAAGGTTAGGTTCAGGTGACCAAAAATTCTGGGAAACATCTAGGGGCAAGGGCAAGGGCAAGAAAACGTGAATCGTAGAGTGAATCGTTTTTCATTTTGAGTATCGAAATCGTATAACAATTGTGAATCTTGATTGTTGACTCGTGTATGTACCCTGACTAAATATGGCCCCATGAGTGAGTATTTGGCCCCGTGGAATTTTAAACCTATCAATTAGAGGTGGTTATGGAATAACTAAAAGAGTGGCGAAAATACCCAAATACCCCCACAGTAACTTCT
>JAJJMA010174072.1:0-12377 GCA_023529015.1 Papaver nudicaule
AGTTATTTTCTTGATTCCAACTGGGACGACAAGGTTACTCTTTCGGGAGTTTTGGTTTTAAAACCTTGATCGATATCTCGAGGGGTTTATTACCAAGTAAACTTAAATATCCTCGCTCTTGGTGTAAAACGACTTCGGTGAAATATCAGTTAGTTTCCAAGGATATCATCTAGCGATTTAACCTGCCGTTATTTCGTTGTTGTCCATAAGGTTGTAGTCGTCCAATTTGAGGTCAGGTGGCGATAGTCTTCACGACGAGCTGTGGAGCAACTCTTGTTTAAGACAGTAAGGATGTCTGTTTGCGTAGGGGAGTACATGTGTGTGACCACCTTGCTGTGGTTGGAGGTGTAGGAATACTGAGGGGAAATCTTTGTGACTAATAGTCGTATTAGGGTCATATTGTCTGCACCAGCTAGTCCAAAGTCTGAGAGTAGGTGTGTTGGCGGCTTAATTCTTAAGAGTATTCAAATTGGATTAGGTCCCGGGGTTTTTATACGAGTTTGTAGTTTCCTCGTTAACAAAATTATTTTGTGTACTTTGCTTTATTTCCGCATTATATTTGACTTGTCATTTATAATTAAAGTATCATACTTGGTTGTTGACATAGCCTTTCGGATCCTGTATTGACTCCCTTATGTGAATGAATCAGTGACGAAAGAGATCTTGTTCTTGAGTTCTTGATTACAGGAACCGTACAAGGTTTGACTTATAGGTGGACTAAAATAAAAGTTTGGTGGTGTATTCGGTACCCTCGTCTTTTCAGACATATAAACAAAATTCTCAATGATATCATGCATTAAATTTGACCTACTTATATCAATCAAACCAGTAACCGTATCCATACCAGACTTTAAACTTCCAACATAATAAGAATTCCTTCTGATATCTTCAAGGAATTTCCCACGATCAAATAACGTTCTAGCAAAATCAGAACTAGGTAAATCAACAGCTACAGAAGCAATTCCAGCTATGTATGAGATAAAATAGATAAAGTAAAGTGGAATTGAATTTAGATTATTATTTGTAATAAACTGTCGACTTCAATTTGCCGAAATCCCTTATTAGAAATATGATTTAGTACGTTGAAATCCTTACTATGAAAGCCCGACATAAGCTTAAGAAAATTATGTTAAAAAACGAAAGGTTTACCTTCTTGGTAATCTAAAAAGGTTGAATCAGCCTCACCCCCATCAGAAAATGATGAAAATGATGCGAATCTGTGAGTTGCAAAACATTTGTGAAGTGATATCAATTTCTCACAATTGTGAGTAGAAAAGCTAGGGTTTGCTCCAATAAAGTCAGAGAAGTGAGTTTTAGATGTATTTTGGTAAACACCTTCATCTACTGGTGGATTTGAAGATTGTTGAGAGAAATCACTTACTAAACTTCAATCAACAGAAGTTGCTTCCATTTTATTGGCGATATATTTCTCCATCGTCTTCAATCGCTTAACCACAAATCGAATTAATTCAGGGATTTCTACAGATCTAGATTTCAGATTCTTAACAACAGACAACCGACGCTCTAATAATAGTACGCGGTTTGTTTCTGCGGTTAAAAACTTAATCCATCCAGCTATAACCTTAGGACATGGATTATTCTTCAATTTGCTTGAAACTTGAGTTTGAGCTTGTACTAAGATATCAATCCTAGTAGATAACTCTTCAATTTTTGCTTGATCCACCATGGTAGGGTGAATCAGGAAATAGTGCTCTGATACCATTTGTCACGATCATCACAACAATTGGGTATCAGGAACAACTCTCAATCTCTAAGGATAGAGATTATTTAAGGACATGGATAGAGGGAGACAAACGAATTGGGGAAGAAAAGACTGTTTGATTTAATTCATTGATACCGAATCCTTACAACTGAGGCAGCGAATATAGCTGAGGTACAACGAGTAAAGTGGAATACCTAGACTACCCTTGGAATAATAAAAATATTACAAAAATACCCCGTTGGACTGTTGTCATGAGACCCAAATTCATGACAGCTTATTGTAGTGACTGGTTAAGAAAATCTGTTGGCATGCATGTTTCATGATGATTGTACTGTATTCTGTTTTTCTAAAGCATATTTGTATTGTTGTGGCAACTCAAAAGAGGTTGCCTCGATAAAAGTAGTGGTTTTTGTTTATTTTCATATGAAAAGAAGTGCTTATAAACAAGTTGTCTAATAAGTTAGCTTTGTATAATGTTGTTGGTGTATGAGTTTAACGTAGAAAGAGACGTCTGGTCGTTTGAACTTGGGAGAGGTTTTCTGCACAATTGACACAATGCCACTAGAGCATTTTATGAGTCACTTGCATATGGTTTCACATTTTTCTGAATAACAACCTGTGGGTCAACAAACATTAGTATCCTGCTAAAGACCAGTTGGTTCTGGTTTCATGACATCATCTTTAGACTAGTCAGTGAGTACACTTCAGTTTTCGTGCAGTCCGTTAGAATGTTCATGCCTGCCTGTGGTATGATTGTCTAGTTAAACTTATATGTGTGTGTATAAGATTTGACTTTGAGGTATTGCATGTGTCAGATGCATAAAGGGCGAACCTGCAATTGGGGAATACAAAGTTGTTTGCTTCACTGCTGATGTTATGAGCACCAGTAACTCTGAATTTTGAGCTTTATAAATGTTTGTTAGGTAATTGTTGATGGTGGATTTTAGATATAACGGTAAAGTAGTAAAATAACATAAACGCATTGTTTTGAAAACATAAAATTTTACACTACCCAACAAAGCGTGATGAACCACAATGTAACCAGGAGAGCAGGACTGTTGCATCGACTTTGGTTAGACAAGGAATGCCTTGGCCAGCACCATCCTATGTCCACACGCCATCCTATGGTCAGACATCAATAAAATCAACTTTACACCTATGGATAATGACGACACCATCACAACCACAATTCCAGGCGTCCTCACAAACCAGATATCATCTTCCCCTAGTGCGAATCAGGTTCCGTCAAAAATTGTCTCTGGTTCAAAATATAAGTTCTGCTCAAATGAAGACGGAAGATCCTGAAACCAAAGCACGTTCTTATCTGGAAGCCCTGATATCCCAGCCAAGCCTACAACGAGATGCTGAAAAGACGACCATATACAGTGATGCTCGAGGAATACCTATCACTGGTGACAAGGAGACTGCAGGAAAGGAGAAAGATTGTGAAGGGTCCCTCTGTTGCATAAATACGTTCCCCCTCTGTTCTCGAAAGACGAGGGGACTGAAAGATACTCCAACATAACAAGGAACCTACCAACGACATCCAAAGATCATCGACGACGGCGCCAGCCTTATCGGAAAGAACAAGCACCTTCCCCGGCCTTCAACGATGTTTAAATCCAAGCTATTTCGGAAGAAAGAAGAAGGAAGGCCCCAGCCGCCGCCAAATATCAATCCAAGCGCATGCTTCCAGAATCAACAGTCCCCCAGATACTGTTATTTCCACAGATTTGTCCATCATCACACCAGCAGATGTTACGACTTAAGATGGATTTATAAGAAGAAAAATGAAATAGAGAAACTTCAGCTAGAGACAGGGGACTCAAGAAGAAGGTCACAATCGAGATTTATATGTGACAACACACATCCAGGATGCCGAATTCGAACGAGCCCTTGTAGGCACCGGTGCCGCGGCTAACGCCGTCCCTATCAAGAATCTTAAAGCGGCAAGAATCCCGCAACACAAGATTGCTCACCATCCCATCATAATGAAGAACTCCCTCAACCTTCAGATCCGTCCTCTCCTTCAACCGCCAGAGTTTTCCGCTTCCCCCTTAACAAGCAAAGTTATGAATTATCCTCTACTCCAAGTACATGATTCAAGACAACACAGGGGCGATTTCGTGGCCAATTCAGGAGGTTACTGTGCGCTATGCTCCATGATAATTGAGGCTGTTTGCAATTGGAGACGAATTAGGACCTGTGGTTTGTCCCAAAAGATTCCCCTGGATGTCTACTACAACATACTCAAATTTTATCAAGACCCAGCAATCCGTTTGGAAGCTTGCGCAAATAGAAAACTATATGCAGAATTTCTGAGTTCACGATGCTAGACCTGTTTGGACGACTAAATGGGTTTTTAATTAATTCATTCTCATTCCAAAAGTTAGATTATCAAATTATCTAAATAAGTAGAGGTCACACTCCTTAATCCAAGCTCGTATGAGGATTCTACAGCAATTCTCGTAACAAGACATGCAGCTGAAATTTCTTACTAAGAAGTGAGGTAAAAGTTGGGATTTCCCCAACCTAGAAAGCTCTAAATAGGATGATTCTTTTTGCGAAACATAGCTAATCCTTTTAGCTCCAAATATTATATTCAATCATGCTAATTGAACTCATCATGAGGATATTATGGCATTTTTTAATATTGAGGTTCGTGACTGGAATTTCTGACAAGAAGAAGAGCCATAAGATGTTGCTGCCATCGCCGTTCTCCAGAAAATATTTCGTTACTCAAGAGGATGTAGTGAAAACCTCGTGTCCGTTTGAAAAACTACCTCTGCAACTGAATTCCATAGGAAATTAATAAAGAAAAGATAAGAGAATGTCACGAACCACGATGACGCAAATCGAAAGGAATCTGATTTCTCTGGGAATGTTGAAATTCTTATCCTATGAGGATAAACTCATTGATGCTCAGCGAGGAGTAGCGTGTTGGATCATGACATGATCCCTGTATTCGAAAGAATTAGTCTGAGACAACAAATCACGCCACACTGGTCTGCACCGACACTCGGAAAATCAAGGTCAAAGGACGATCATGATGTTAATCATACAACTGGAGGGATTGTCGCTTACTATTTCTCCTGGGAATCCACGTGAAAGGTCTCTTCTTGGCAACGTTGTTGGAATGTACGTTGCATCTAAAGTCTAAAGTGCGCAGAGGATACTTCTCTGAGGAAATCATGCTGCTTTCCCTTGACACGATAGTTACCTGCCACCATGGAAACTATTAACGAAGCCTTAACGATAACCAAAATAAATTAGGATAAATCCAAGTCATTGATTACCATTTAAAGATAACATAAAGTATAACACTAATAGCTCCCATAGTGTTAACACTTACACGCTGATACCAACATTTGCATTGGCATCGCCAACAACATTTGGTAGCACTGAATTTGTTTATATACTTGAAGGAAAACGTAGTCTTCCCGATTTTAATGAAGTTTTTTAAAAAAATTCTGCACACACTGGTGAAAAAGTTACTAATCACGATGCTCATGGGAAATTTGAGTAAGAACTAACCCTTATCAGTATTTTATTATACCACAGTCATGTTTTTATACATAGAATCACGCCTGGCGGTTGTATCACCAATAATACCCTATTTATATATATGCATGTAAACAAGAGAAATGAGGTAAATGAAAATTATGGTTTTTAGCGCTGGCCTCGCCAGCACCAACGCTGTCTACCTGGCAGCTTCTGCCAGGGTCATTATTTTTTTAAAAAATAAAAACTTTTCGCATGAACATAAAGTTTTACTCATCTTAGCATTTGCTCTTGATTGTTATGGACCATTAAAAGAAAAGTTCACCTAGGGCTCTGTGTATATGATATAAAATTCTAACCCTTGACGAAAATTGATTCATGCTTAAACACAAAAAAATCTTGCTGAGAAGGAAAAGGTCGAAAGAGGTAACTCTTTTGATTTATGTCATGCTAAATATATCATCCTATTAAAAATAACAAATCACCATCTAGTGATTACTTCAGAATGATATCATTCTGTACTAAGCAGGGACTTAATGTTGATCGTGGATTTTAGATATAAGGGTAAAGTAGTAAAATAACATAAACGCATTGTTTTGAAAACATAAAATTTTATACTATCCAACAAAACATGATGAACCACAATGTAGCCAGGAGAGCAGGACTGCTGCAGCGACTCTGGTTAGACAAGGAATGCCTTGGCCAGAGCCATCCTATGGCCACACGCCACCCTTGTTATGCTTGACCATTCCATGGCGAAGCCCCCTTTGGCCAGCACCATCCTATGGCCACATGCCACTTTTCTCCCTCCTTGGGCCACCGTCAACCTATGGCCACACACCACTTTGTTATGCTTGGCCATTCCATGGCCAAGCTCCCCTTGGCCAGCGCCATCCTATGACCACACGCCACCTTTGCTATGAATGGCCAAGCCCTCCTTGGCCAACGCCATCCTTTGGCCACACGCCACCTGTGTCATGCTTGGCCAATTCATGGTCAAGCCCCAATTGGCTTGTGCCATCCTTGTTATGCTTGGCCAGTCTATGTCCAAGTCCTCCCTGGCTTGCGCCATCCTTGTTATGCTTGGCCAGTCCATGGCCAAGCCCTATTTGGCTTGCTTCGTCCTTATTACGCTTGATCATTCCATGTCCAATCCCCATTTGGCTTGCGCCATCCTTGTTATGCTTGGCCAATCCATGTCCAAGTCCTCCCTGGCTTGTGCCATCCTTGTTATGCTTGGCCAGTCTATGGCCAAGCCCTATTTGGCTATCGCCATCCCTTGGCATAATTGATCAGTCCTTGATCAAGCTCGATTAACCATTCATGGTGATAAAGGTAATCCTATACCAATACATACTTAGGCCAAGCTAATGCTTAAGGTATTTCCTGAGTATTTTATGTCCTTCAACACGAAAGACATCTCGTATCTTTAAAATACTTTCTTATGATAAGTATTATCAAGACTCAGCGTCCAGTGAATATCACAATCAATTCAACATAAGTTGACTCGCTACAAGTCATACGGATCATTCAACAGAGATGTCGAACGTGTCACAAATGGGGAGATTTACATTAGGGTTTTGGTCTGGCGGTCTACGGCAGTTGTGGCGTGACACCCACTTAGAAAGAAGTTATGCTCGTGGGACAACTTGGCGTAATGGGTAGAATACGTGACTGGCGGTTAAGCTATCCCCACGGGAGTAACCCCATGATTCTACTATCTCCACTTTACCATTTTCCTCCACGATTAACAAGAGATCAGGGTATTTCTGAACGTACTATAAATGGATGATTCCATCCATTTTCCAAGGAAATTCATCTCAACTCAATTCATTCGATTGCAGAACCTGAAATTTAGAATCAATTAGAAATCCTTGTAAAATCTTAGGAAAAACTAAGTTGTCTTCGACAACCATCATTTTCCTAAGTTGTTCAGAAACCACACACAATCTCCTCATATGTGACCGAAGCAAATTTGGAACGGCCATTGTCTTGGTTTAGGCTAGATTTGTTCGACTTTGATCTCTCGAACTTAAAAGTACTCTTTTGCTTTACATTGTTTTCCAGGGCAAAACAGTAATGCTCTGCTGAAGTTTAGTATATACGACGGTCCATTAACAGTCCAGAGAAAAATAAAGTGAAAGAAAAAGAGAGTGAAGGCCACCATCAAATCTGGCATCACATAAAACAGACCTCTCCTGTTAATCCTACAGTGGGGATGGTGCCACCTCAAGGATTGTAAATGGACCGTCCTCTTTGGACCGCCTGTAGCCGCTTCCATAAACCAATGGTGCCACTCATTTTTACTTTGTTTACAGATTTTGCAGATTTTGTTGGGTAAGCCCATACTGTAACACCCAAATCTACAAATAACTTCAAACGGGTTTTAATCTCACCCATAGGGTCTTGAAAAACGCGCGGGAAAATAAATAGGAGTAGATTTTAGGGCACATCAATACGTCATATTTTCCCCTCTTTTATCTTCACTCTTCGCTGAACCCCTCTCTCTGCTTCACAATCATGGATCCCAACGATCTAGACGACGATGAGGAGTTTGGATTCTCTAGAAATTACTTCCTTGCTAAAGAAATGCGAGGATCTGGAAGGAAAAAATCTGCCCAAAAATTATCTGACATTGATGTAGTTGACGAACAGGTCTTTACTCTCTTTTTAATCTCCAAACTAATTTTCTTTTATGCTAACATATTTTCTTACAGTTAATTTATTTGTGTTAGTATCTACTCATTTTGGGTTTGGGAACCATTATGCAGGAACTGAGAACTGCAGTGTCTAATATTGAAACCAAACATGAGAAAGAGATTAATACTTTGCTTACCAGCTATAAGAGCTTATACCCAAAGTGGGTTTTCGAGTTGAGGTATAAAGTTTGATTATTTTATTTATTTTTTGTTGGACATGTGATTTTAATTTGAGTTTTCTGTGGTCAACTCAACTGTTGCACCATGAATGTGCAAATAAGAGGATGCCTTACACCACCCAAAACTCCCTGGTAAGTGGGGGTTAAGTGTACCTGGATTCAGCCTATTCTCTTGTTTGTTTTACGCTGGTGCACCTGTATTTCTTTCTTGGGTTTTGGGGGGTTTTAGATGTTGTTGTTAACCTCTTTTTATGAAATTGGTTGAAATGTTGTAGGTGTGGGTTTAGTCTTTTGATGTATGGGTTTGGCGCTAAGAAGGCTTTGCTTGAAGATTTTGCTTCTACAGAGTTGACAGATTGTGGTGTTATTGTTATCAATGGCTATCTTCAGTCAATCAATGTTAAAAATGTATAACGTTTGAGCTTTTAAGAACCGATATATCTTTGTTTGGTCAAAGGAATCTTTCATTTGATATCTCACATAAGCATTTCTTTAATGCGTAGGTTGTCTCGGCCCTAGCTGAAATTCTGTGGGATCAGCTAAAGACGAGGCGTAGGTCTTCTGCGGGCAGCACATCTAAACTTCAAAAACCTTCCAGTTTGCAATCCATGGAAGATCTTCTTGCATTCCTAGACAGTTCTGATGCAAAGGAAAATGATTGCTTTGTCTGTGTTGTTATACACAATATTGATGGACCTGGGTTGCGAGATAGTGATTCACAACAGTATCTTGCACGACTTGCAAGCTGTTCCAACGTCCGTGTGGTTGCATCTATAGATCACGTCAACACAGCACTATGTAAGAATTCACTTCGCATCATCATGTATCTGATTGCATATCCCATATGAACTTGATTGTTCTTTAATTCATTTTGTTCCAATCTAACAAGCACTAGGAGGATCCCATATTTACCGATTGTAGCCTATGCACCCATGATCAAGTGTCTTTGACAATTCCGTTTTTAATCCCATTAAAAGTGATGCCATAGGTACCACCTCCAATCTGGCTTTCTAACTTTACATAGATTAATTGGCGTCTAGAAGTTGTACAGATAGCATTCTTTGTTGCTTTGCATGGTCGGTATCACTGGTACCGTATAACGGTTCATATCATATTTAGTGGTCAGTGTTTCCTGTTTCAGAATGTTGTAACTGGGTTGTTTTGGTTTCCCGACAAACCAGAACATTCGTTTTAATGATGTTACATGAGCTTAGGGTCTAACTACTACCTAGAGTATTTTCATTTTCGTTTCTTAATGTGTTAGTTGTCTCTATTATTCTTTTTTTATAGAGTACATGCTTGTTTTGGTTTCAGTATGGGACAAGAAAATGGTCCACACACAGTTCAACTGGTGCTGGTATCATGTCCCGACCTTCGCCCCGTACAAAATTGAGGGGGTGTTTTTCCCGTTGATTCTTGCCTGTAGTGGGACAGCCCAAAATGCTAAAACCGCTGCAATTGTACTGCAAAGTTTGACGCCAAATGCACAGAGTGTGTTCAAGGTTCTTGCGCAACATCAACTAGCCCACTCCGATGAAGAAGGTGAGCATCTTGATGCATAATGCTTCTATGCTACTAATTTCCATAGAAGGGTGAGATTGAGTTTTATTTGTTATATCGATTCCAATATACCTGTTTTCTTTCTCAGGAATGCCGATAAACAACTTGTACACAACCTGCCGTGAACGTTTTCTAGTTAGCAGCCAAATGACGCTGAATTCCCACTTGACGGAGTTTAAAGATCATGAGTTGATTAAGACTAGAAGACACTCAGATGGGCAGGACTGCGTTTACATTCCTTTTACATCTGAAGCAATTACGAAGCTGTTAGAGGAGATTGGCTGAATTTGCTATCTGTGATTGTACACTGTGACACAATATAATCAGGTTCTTCAAGCAACTAGTAGTTAATTTGTTTTGTATTTTGTTTTCAAAACATGGAAATTGATGATGCCTCATAGTGTACACTCAAACAAAGTATAACTTGATAGATTAGTGTTTGTCGACTATACATCTTTACTACTTACTACTGCAATACTCGTTTTGGTCATCTCTACTTGAAAACAAATAACTAAAAGTGCCATCCCCATATTCTTAAATGCTGCTTTACTGAGTGTAGAAAACGAAAAGGGTAAAGAAATAAAGATGAGTATATGTCATTGCCGTTGTAGAGATGGCAGCCAGTTAATTTCAGATATTTGGAATCAACTGGCATTGCTCCAAGGCCAAGCCTCACTTTCTGCCAAATTAACAACACTAGATGTTAATCACCATTCATACAGTCACTGCACATTAAATATTTTGAGGATTGTCGTACTAAAATCCTGCCTTTGGCGGGGTGAGGGGCAACAGTTGACATGTTCTTGGCTACTATGTTCAGTTTACAATAGGGTGTGTGATCTGCCTTCCAACCCAGGGACTGACAAATCTTATGAGCTTCGGTTGCCGTTGGACTCTGGTAGTTGTTGCTGAAGATGACAGTTTTAGTGGGAGCTGGTATTATTATGAAACCTCTTGAGAAGAGTGCGTGCAGACGAATTGTAGAGTTCATGGAGTCACTAGGGAGAGTCATGTGCCCCCTGAGTTCCTTATGTCCAATGCATTCCTCTGAAATGGGTGTGACATGATGAAAAGGTTAGTCAATACAATGTTAATCTTGAATAGTAAATAAACACATGGAGCACTCCATATATTCTAAATGTTTCTCCAATAGCAGGCAAAAGTTAAATTCAATAATAATTATTCCACTAGCCACTAAAGAAAGCAAAAAGATACTGGCTGTTTTAGGGGCCGGCTGAATTGTTACAGGGGCCGGAAAACAATATTGCTATCCTAGGGGCTGTTATAAGGGGTGTCCAAAACAATGAAAAGTCTAAATTACCCTATTGATTTTCGGTTGGATTAAACCCTAAAATCCAACCGAAATTTGCTTGCTTTCCAGATTTTCGTCTGGATGTTTACAGTTTTGCATGCGTAATTTGCAGACGAAAACTAGTTTCTTAGATAGTGTCACAATGATTGTAGCCGAAATTAATGTTAAATGTGAAAAATGCAGACGAAAATTGAATACGCTAGATTTTGTTTTTTCGTCCACATATATCCAACCGAAACTGTTAATGGCGGCACTTTCGGCTGGGTTATAGTCCAAAATCCAGACGAAATTTGCCTTTACAAAAACTTTTGCTATAGAGAATTTTCAGCAGGAATTTTCGGTTGGATTTTGTAATTTTCGGTTGGATTTTGGAATTTTCGGTTGAATTTTGGAGTTGGATTTTGGAATTTTCGGTTGGATTTTGGAATTTTCGGTTGGATTTTCAAGGGGTAGTTTGGAATTAAAAAAATATGTTCGATAAGGGGTTTTGAGAAAAAGCTATTGGACAACCCTATTTTGTCTTATTATCCGGCTTGTCTAACAAATCTGCCGGCCCCTAAAACAGCCAGTCAAAAAGATATCAATAGCATTCCCAATCTTAAGTTTTGCAAAGAGTTGTATGTTGACTTTGTTCATCCCCAAGTATACCAATCGCTTCTAACATCTTCTTGTTTGATCTTTTTCTCTTCTATTTTTAATCTAAACATAACAATGGAGGCAATTAACTCTGGAATAGCTTATGAACTTCTACCATACTTGAGGGCGTATAACAATGGTCGAGTTGAGAGGTTATCGCATTACCGAGATGAATTTGTTCCTCCATCAATTTTCAAAGATTTAAAAATGAGTGTTTCATCAAAAGATGTTGTGATTGAACCTCAAATTGGTCTGTCTGCTAGACTGTATCTTCCCAAGTTAATCACCCACACAGAGGAGCAGCAACAGAAGAAGAAGCTTCCGCTTCTCGTTTATTTTCACGGCGGAGCATTTTGCACCTTTTCCGCCTTCAATCCTAGATACCACGATTATCTGAATTCTGTAGTTGCAGAGGCAAATGTTGTTGCCGTGTCAGTAGAATACCGACGAGCACCAGAGAATCCTCTCCCCATGGCCTATGAAGATTCATGGGCAGCCTTAAAGTGGGTACTTTCTCACTCTATATCTGATCAACAAGGCCATGAGATCTGGTTAAGTGATCATGCTGATTTCAATCAAGTTATTTTGGGTGGTGACAGTTCTGGTGCTAATATCGCAAACAACATGGCAATTCGTGCTGGAATTACACCTGAACACATTTTTGGTTTGAAGCTTTGGGGAGTTGTTTTAGTGCATCCTCACTTTTGGGGAGTTGAACCAATTGGTGTAGAAAAATTAGACATGGGTTTGAAGCAAAGAGTAGACAA
>JAJJMA010174083.1:0-11985 GCA_023529015.1 Papaver nudicaule
TTGATACGATCTTCACAGACTTTCTCCCACCAAGCTGCTGCTCCTCCTTTGAGTTTATAAGCTACCAATTTAACTCTCGAATGGTCAGGTATCTCCATGAAATCGAAAAAAGCTTCTACTTCATAAAACCATTCCATGAGTTCTTCGATTTGTAGGCCACCATGGAAATTAGGTATATCAGCTTTTAATTTGTATTCAGGCATGTTTCCATAAGGATTCTGGTTAGCCTTCAATCTTTTTTCTTCTTTCCATATCTTCTCTTGACCTTCTTCATACGAATCATCATCATCACTGTCTAGACGAAGAATGGTAATTTTTTTTTCTAGGATTGTCTAAGAAGCTTTCATATTGCTTCTTTTGTCTCAGCTCTTGACGAACATTGTCAGGAATATCTGTGTCATGAAAGAAGTAATTCTTCTTAAGATTCTTTGTTTCTTCTTTCTTTTCTTCTTCTTCTTCTTCTTCTTTTTCAACTTCAGGTCTCAAAACAAATCTTTTGTCGAAGTGTTCAGTAATAGCCTTGATGAGGTCTGATGTTATGCTGGTTTGCATATTTTTGATGATGTCTTCAAGTCTGGTGACGGTGGTGTCAAAGGTAGCTTGAGAAACAGGTTTATCTGCCATAGTATTCTAGGAAAAAAGAAAAGTTTTTTTTTTTTTTTTTTTTGTATAGAGTTGTGGTTGCGGAAGCTAGGATCGATGTTTTAGCGTAAAAACCTAAAACTATGGCTCTGAAGCCAACAAATGTAGCACTTATGGAGTGAATGCAACACAGAGTTGCAGGAGATGCGAAGGGATGAAAGGATGCGAAGAACAGAAGAACAATTGAAGTAATTCAGAGATAAAAGAGAAGTCGAAGACTTAAGCTTGATAATTGATAATAAGATGTCTTTACATGAACGGAACTCAGCTATATATATAGAGCAGAGTAATTCTAAAACAAGAAGGAATCCTAAAACTAGTAAATACTTATAAAGAGAAGTTCTTTTAAACTAGGAAATCAAAATACTTGAAAGACAAGAAAGCTAAGAAAGGAAATCAGGAGTTCATCCTACATCAGTTCCTTAGGCAGCTTGTCACAGGAGATGGGTCGGGTTTTGGTTTGTTGCAACAGAGGTTGTCTACTCTCCCCATCAAGTATGGTGGTTTGGGTTGTACACTATGGAAGACACCATGCAGTATTGTTATTTAGCCTCTTGTTTTCAGACAAGATCTCAGCAGGAGAACATTTTGAGGTACTCTGGGGTATCCGGCTTGAGTCCCAGTTTCGAGCGTGCGCTTGTCTCTTACAAATAGGTGTGCAATCAAATACTCCGATGTTGTGAAGAAGGATTTACCTAACCGGTTTGTTATGACTGAGCGTGATTCAGCTCTGTGGCAGAGCAACAGAATCAAGCATGCGCAAGATTACTTGTTGGCCATTCCGATTGATGGGCTTAATCAAAAACTTGGGCCTCGACATTTCAGAGCTATCTTGTGTTACAGGCTTGATATCCCTCTTTTCGAAGAAGGTGACTCGTGCTCCAGTTGTGGCAGGGAGATGGTATTTTTGGGGACCACGCTTTGCATTGCTCAAGTGGGATTGGTCTCAAGTACAGACACGATCTGGTATGTGATACCTTTGTTGATAATTGTTACCGTGCGGGTGTCCCAGCTAGGAAAGAGGTGGATTTAGGTTCCTTTCGGACACCAGCTTGGCTCTGAGACATGCGGATATCCTAGTGTACAACTGGGACAATGGTCGTGATATGTGTATGGATATCACAGTTGTTTCTCCTTTCAAAGGGGGCGGGGTTCGCACTTTTCTCCCTGTCAAAGCAATTGATGATGTCGTCGCTCGAAAAAGAATCAAATATTTAGAGAAGTGTACGCTCAGGGCTTTGGTCTTGGAATGCTGGCTTTTACCACTTTGGGGGAGTTGGGGAGTGATACGGTGGAGTTTCTGAAGAGATTGCGCAATTATATGGCTAGCCATAATGTGAATGTCTTAGTAGGAGATTTTCTTTTTCATAGGATTGGGGTTGTACTTCAAAAAGGAATTGGAGCCCAGGTTGTTTCCACCTTCCATCCAAAACTTGTAATCCTGTTGATTCTGGTCTAGATTTAGATAATAATATTTATTTACTTTTTCAAGAAAAAAGAAAAAAGAAAAAACTAGTGCCCCAAGCAAAGTAGAGATTGTAATTTTTATGGGCAGTGCCAATTACTGCCATGGTGGGTTGCATGTGTAATACCCCCATTGATTTGTTTTTATAAACCGCTCTAATTGTTACCAAATGGGAAATTTTTTTCCCGGAATCTTATCAAAAATGATTTATTAGTAACCGAGGAAAATCTCACCTTATCTCCTGAGAAAAGATCCAACCACAGCCCCTTCCAAATCAAGTCTTTAGCTCTTTGCTATATCCCTATGTTTCAGTTAAGCTATCTCCTCCATCGGATTCGTATGCGGGATAAAAAATGGAATGTATGTCATTAAATTTATCAGTTTTGTTATCTGATGATAAATAGGAGAAAGTATTTTCAATTTTATAGCTTCGGGAGATATATCTTACAAGTACCTTATTAATTTTTTCTTACAAGTGCCTTATTAATTTTAAGTGAGCAAAATGTATTTTTAACTTCAAGGAGATACATCTTACTTGTCACCAGTAAATGTCTCATTCCCAATGCATCATTTTTAATTTTGAACATAAAAAAAAATTGTGTCTAATTTGTTGGCTAAGTTAGGGGCTGACAAAACTAATTTGGGGTTATGTTTTTTATCCCCATCCAATGACCCGAGCTAAAGGGTGTTAAAACCTTCCTTCATGCAATTTTCCAAATGCTAATCCTAAAAACCTAATTGTCATTTTCTTCGTAAAATAACTCAACCATCTCCCTTTTCTTATTTTGTTGGTTGAAAATACGTACCACCAGAAATCTGTACTGATAATGGAAAAGAATTAGTCGGTGAAAATATTGAGAACTTATTGGCTACGTACGGCGTACTGGGAAAATCAACTCCAATATATCCACAGAGTAATGGAAAGGCGGAAGTGACAAATAAAACCATTGGAATGGGGTTACAGAAGAGAGTGGATGGGCACAAGAAAGCCTGGTGTGAACATTTACATAATGTCTTGTGGTCCTACAGGACAACAGTCAGAGAGGCAACTAGGGCGTCTCCTTTTCTACTTACCTTTGGTGCAGAGCCAGTGCTTCCATCAGAAGTCATATTGCCAACTACAAAGCATGAAGCATGGGAAAAGAACTTGAACACCGATTTGATCTTGGCAAAGCTGAATGATTTGGAAGAACATCGGTTAATCGCCCTGACTCATATGGAGAACTACCATCGGCGACTGGCCAGAGAGTACAACAAGCGCGTCATCCCAAGAGAATATCATCCAGGCGACCTTTTGTTGCGAGAAATATCGTCGTACTAGAAGAAGAAAGGTTGTAAGAAGCTGGAGCCAACATGGGAAGGTCCTTACATTGTAAAACGTGCAGCTGGAAGTGGAGCTTATGTGTTGATAGATGAACATGGCAAAGAACGAGAGCATCCTTGGAATGCCAAGTTTGTCAAAAATATATTATCCTTAAAACCATATGTAAAATCCGAATTTTTGGGCGAAGCGTAATACCCAAGAAATCTTATTAGCTTTTGTAATCAGCGGCAAATAAGATTCGGGGTCGTAGGTTTGCTATTAGGCGCCGAACCCCGTTAACAAATCAGTGTGTCTTTTATTCTCGCTTAATTAGTACGGCAACCTGCTTTAACGGCTAAAAAGTCATACGCTGAGGCAAAAATGACAAATATCTCTAAAGGCTAAAAAGCCATACGCTGAGGCAAAAATGTCAAATATCTCTAAAGGCTAAAAAGCCATACGTTGCGGCAAAAATGCCAAATATCTCTAAAGGCTAAAAAGCCATACGCTGAGGCAAAAATGCCAAATATCTCTAAAGGCTAAAAAGTCATACGCCGAGGCAAAAATGCCAAATATCTCTAAAGGCTAAAAAGCTATACGTCGAGGCAAAATTGCCAAGTACCTCTAAGGCTAAAAAGCCGATTGTTAATACTTTCCTAATTCAGAAAGTGCAAAATATTTTAAGATTATGAATTACTCGCTGAGGCAAATACTGGTCAGGTATAACAAGTCTAACTTTGATTCCGATGATAAAAAGCTATGGGTAACAGTAAATCTGGCCATTGGAACTATAAGTCCCTACGTGTTACTTGTTGATCTGTAAGTGATGGCATAAAATATAAAACTCCAATCGGTAAACCATCCACTTATAATAGATCGTCAACGGGCACAAGTAACAATGTATAACGCACGGCTGTGATATGGACCAGTGGGATAATCATTAGCTGATCATTTGGGCCAAGTAAATTTGGTTAGGTAGAAGATAAGGAGGCAAGATCGCCGAAATAACAACACATGATACGAAACAAGTATATATTTCGGGCAAGGAAATAAAGTAAACGTCCATTCATACAGAAGCCATGAACAAGAAAAAGTAAAGATAGAGATCCTCAAGGGGATTAAAAACAAAAAAGAGCCTGCAAGGCACATTGAAAGAAAAACATTTCTAATATCTTAAGACTTGAATTAGAACATTAAGCTTCTGGTTGCTGGCTTGTCGAAGACCCATCTCTGAAAGACTGGAATTCAGAAGGCTTTTTAGAGTTGTCAATGGCCAATTTCATGTCAGTGTCATTACTACTGTCGACGATCTTCTTATATTCAGCGGCAACAACCTCTTTTTCCTTTGACAATTTGTAGAGGCACGACGGGAATACTATCATCTTGCTCAGGATCTTCGCCGGCATCCTCAGTTTCTTCTCCTTCTGATTCAGTCTCGCTCTCTTCTTCATCTTCTTCTTCAGCGTCTCCTTCATCATCAGCGGCAGGGGGAGTACTTACCTCCATACCTGGGGGGAGAGCCCAGGAGCATATTCCTTAGGAATGGGTAAATTGTTCTCTGGGCAATAGTTAGCCAGATACAGCTGAATCCCAACAAAGGCGCTCATGTTCAAATTTTCAGCCGGTTGCTCTTCTTGTTCCTGCACTTGATTTTTGCAAAGATTCACTTCACTCTGAAGAGTGTCGTGTATCTTATGGAGTTTGGTAACCAAGGAGTTTTGGGATTCAAGTTTTTCTTTGAAGCCTTGGAGAGCCTTGACGTCATTCTGAAGGTTGGTGATCTTACCAGAATATTGAAGATGCTCTTTCTCTAGCTCATGCATTTTTTCTCCGCATGATTGATGCTCTTTTACTTGGTCTTCTAGCTAAGCAACTTGAAAATGCATCCTTCATGCTCTTTAGCGACAGAGGATTGCTCTTGAAGCTGGGACTCAAGCGCCTTGTTTTTCTCCGAAATAAGTTAGAAACAATTAAGAATAGAGACGGCGGCATGAAAAAAGTTGGACAATAAGAAATCCTAGGAAAACTACCTTCTAGCTCATGCACGTGCCTACGAATGCCCCTCTTGGGCAAGGCTAACTTATTGCAACTTAAATTCGAAATTTTGATCGGCACAAGGGCCCAAATTTTGTCTGATTTTAAGCCTGAGAGATTCATTCTCTTGATTTAACTGCCTAGCTGTATCCCCATAAAGTGCAGCAAAATCTTTATGTTGTTGAATTTCCTGGTTAGCGCAATTTCTTTCAGTTGTCATTCGGCTTAATTGAGTGGCAAGATTAGCGTCTTTGTCCTTTTCTTATATTCATAAGGTTTTCGCTTGACTATGGTTAACTATAGCTTCATCCCTTGCTTTAATGGCGACAGTCTCGATCGCGTTGAAGCGCTGCATCTCGCTGCTCTTCAGTCCAACTAAGATTGTTCTGGGCGGATTTAAGTAGATAATCAAGATTTATGTTAAGTTCCTCAAAATTTAATAACTCTCGGCGAACCCTCTTTTCATCCTCAGCGCCTAGAGTTAGCCTGAACAAGGTTGTCAATCTCAAAGTTGCCTTTCTTTAATTGAGTGGCATAATGATGTCGCCGACCTTTTAAAGGAGGGCTTCTAAGGGATTCGGTGAAGGAAAAGAAAATACAGACCTAAGCATAAATAAAGCAGAAATGGGAACTTAATTTCAAGTCTTTTCAGTTCTTGGGCGTCCATTTTCTGCTGACGCTCAAGCTTGTCAAAGTTCTCCTTTGCCATTGATAACTGATGCTGAAGATTCGCCTTCTCTTTGCGAATTCCGCCAATCTCATTGTTGTACTGTGAGTTCAAAGAGATAGCACCAACGTCACGCTGAAATTCCTGAGGAGGGAGATAATAATACGTTAGATAGGCGTCATATGAAAGAGTGCAGAAGAGAATAAGATATGGGAAATACCAGAATAGCATTGCACAGCTGCTCGTAAGGGGTTAAATGGGCAACGACAGCAGGTCACATAACCAACCCAGGAGTGCTCAGCTTACCCATGGATTCAAGGTAAAGAATATCTGGACCACCTTTGTCCTGAGCAATCAGCTTTGAGAAAGAACTAGCCAATTTGTTGAATGGAACCTGACCTTCAGCAGAGCTCCCATAAGAAGGATCCTGAGGAAATTTGTTTAGGGAGAGTAGTTGCAGAAGAATATTGGCGGCATCATCAACAAATGGCTTGGAGGGTTGATCACCTTCAGTGCCTTGACGAAAGGGAGGTTGCACTTGATTCTCATCGGAATTGTTAGCGCCTCCCATATCAATATCAATGTCGGGGCGATCCTCAACCAGAGGCTCTTGTATGGTAACCTCAGGAGTCTCATGGACATCCTTGACAACCTCAAAGGTCTTACTTTGATCAGCGACCTTAGGGGACTCGCTCTCAACAGTAGAATTGCTGACCCCATTAGGCTGGGCGGAATCGTCTTTCTTCTTCGACGGCTTGACGGGCTCGCTTTTCTTCTTGGGGTCTATTGGTTTTTCCTTGCTCTTGGAGGAACCATCTGGTTTGTAAGAAGAAGAAGTTAACTGAGGCGGTACCGCCATCATTCTCAGAAGTTGAGGGTACTTTAGGATCGGCGTCCTTTGAAAATGCAGTTGATTAAGACCAAGGAGCCGCTGCTGAATTTGGTTCTGGACCCTTTCAAGAGCACTCAGCTGCGCATTACTGACACTCTCCTTCTTGTTCTTCTTGGGGGGTCGATGTGAGGAAAACAAAATACTTCTCCATCAGTCATGGCAACAAACAGAGGCAAATATATACATATATTTAAAGTTGTAAGAGAGTGTTTGTTACCTGGGCTTCGTCTCCAGTCTTTTCTTTCCTCTTCTTGTTCCTGGTCTCCTTGGCAGGCTGCTTAGCGTCTTCTTGAGAAAACTCAGGCTTCTTTACCCAATGGCCATTGGCGCCCACAACAAACTGGCCATCTTCCTTGATGTATTGATCTCCCTCGGTCCAGCGGACTTTCCATAAATCAACTTTGGCGAATTCAGAATGTTCGGCGAGAAAATCTTCTCGGATAATGGATTTCCCCTCATCTTTCCAACCTTTGAGTCAAGGTCCTTCAACCTTGCAAGGTAGGTCATTCCAGTGGTTTTCAGTCTTTGCACGCATGGTAGGATTGGCGGCAGTTGAGGAATTCTTGTCGGCGTCCCCCAGGAACTTCTTGTCATCCTTGACAGACTTCTTGGACACTATTCGGTAGGCCCAAGGTTCACGCCTTCTTTCGCAGTACTTAACCTCATACTGATCTATGACATTCTCTATGGTATACAACTTAGAGTCAAGGAATTTTGGGTTCTTGGCGAGATTCGGGTAGTTGGTTGTATTATTTCGACGGGCAATCCATTCATACATTATGCGTATGGAGTTGGACGTAAGTTGAGCAGGGCTCATACCAGCATCTCGAGAAGGATAGGATCAGCGGAATTGTACAATGGAACTTATACCAAGCTCTGAGTTGACCCATAGAGACGAAAAGATAATTGTCATTCTGACCTTCTTGGCGGATATGATCCAGAAGCAGCGGCTCAGAAGGAGATTGAACACCGTCAAGAGAAGAAATCTTGGGAAATTTATTATCAATCCCGTACGACGCAAAATATGCATCCCATTTAACCCAATAAGGTCTCTTTTTAGTCACCTTAGGGATTGACGACTGTAAAGTTCCCTTATCCTCAGATTCATGTGTGTGGGACGACGATGTGGGTTCATAGGTTTCTTCTGTAGAAGCATTACAGGTATGGAGAAGACCGGAAAATGAAGAACAGCCGGAAAACGGAATCGCAGAGGTGAAAGTCACCGGAAAAAATCGAAAAAGTGGTGGAAAAGTGAAAAAAAGAAGGAATATTTAGGTGGTGGAAAAGATGAAGCAATGTTGTTGGGTGCTAAAACTAGCAAGAAAAAGTCGAAGAGAGGCTAAATCCGGTGGCAGGCGGCAGTTTGGCGACGACAGTTAGGGTTTTAGGTTTCTGAGTTCTGTAAAACTTTTAGGAGAGATAAAAGGTTAGGAAATTTTGAGAAGATGAAGCAGAAGAAAGAAGTAAAATGGAATTTATAGATGGAGAAGCTAAACCGGCTCACCAGGTCATCCGGTTAAAAGAAGGTCTCCGATATTTGCGGCATGAAAGAGACGTGGCAAGATAAGTGGACTAATGATGATCGTGTGACGGCATTTTCAGCGGGTTTGGATTTTCATCTTCGGCGACCAAAGATCTTGAAGATGAAACAGGCAAAATGTAAGTGTAGGAAATGCCTTTACCTATTAGTGGCATCCTAGAAGTGAAGTTGTATGGGAAGGTTACCTCATAGGAGTAGAGTATCATCAGCGACATCCCTTAGCGGATTGTTAAGTAGAAGAGATAAGTGTCTAACCAAAGGAGACCACACCAGCGTACCACACGAGAAGAATGAGAAGGCGTACCAAGTATAGCGGTATTATACATGTCACCGACAGTAGCAGAGAAGTTGTTGGGCATTTAATGAAGATCAGAACAGTCGAATTGTCAGAGCTGACTTGTTGACCCAGTGTGAAATGAATCAACAATCCTTATCCAAAGAGAAGATAGGTGCTCTGAAGTATTGAAGTAGTAGGGAAGATCGACGGCAAAGTTAAGTCGGAGAGTGTAGACAAATAGTGTCAAAGTCATTGTTGTTTGTATTAGTTGTAATCCAATATGCTGAATGCTTATATAAGGTGAGAGACCACATCTGAGAAAGGGGTTAGTTGAGTGAACTTTGGGTCTAATCTAGAGAGACAAAGCTAGGGTTTCCCTCCTTACTCTCCTAAGCTCAGAATCTAGAGAAGAACTCTATGTTTGTAAGAGAGACTGTCATTATCAAGGTGAGAGATGTAATCAATTGGAAATCAATAAGATTAACTTAGAGAATTCTGTATAGTATATTAATAGCTCATGTTTAATATCTCTGAACTTTCTCTACCTCTATCATAATCAAGTTCTTTATGTTATTATGCATCTCATGTATGTTTAGATTGGATGTATCGGTAAAATCTGTCTTATGGGGATTTTACCAATTGCATGCCAAGACATCAAACGCATTAAAAAATGGATGTTTCTTGCATGGTTCAACGATTCCTAGCTACAACTTTAAGGTTTGAGATATACTTGATCATTTGAAGCATAAAAATCTTCATTTGGCTTGATTTTCTTTCAAATTTTAATTTATAAGGTTTGGGCAAAAAATTTGGATCATCCAATGTGTACCCCAAATCGTCGTCTTTATTCGCCGGAACAATATCACGATCTTCTAAGCGAGATGAACATTCGCCTATTCTTCTACAATGACTCAAGTTCGACAATATTAGGTAAAACAATCATTAAAACCTTTTTTTTTCCAACCTCCTTTTATTTTCTCTAACTTTCCAAAAATCATTTAAATCTAAGTCAATATTTGTATATATAACTATTAACTAATTAATCAGATCATAATTAATTAGTTATTAGGTGATGATACATAACCGTAGTCCGAAATTTATCAGCATCAAACTCTTTACCGACCTGGGAAAAAAAACTAATTCAATCCTAATTAATTAAAGGCAAATTAATCATTATTAAAATTTGGTAGGTTTTTATGAAATTACTTCGCAACATTTAAATTTTGTTTAAATTTAGACAGACGAATAAAAACAGAATTTTAGGCCCTTTCTTAGTCCAGGTGGACATGCAAACTCAGTTTGCCACTATGGTATATGCAGAGTTATTATCGATCGAGATTCAGTAACTAGGCCGAAACTATTAATTTTGACGTCGAGATAGTTAATTTCGACATCGAAATAGTCTATTTCGGCGTCGAAATTGTTAGTTTCGATCATTAATAACAACAAAAACGGTTACATTTTCTTCACCTATATAAATACATCCCATCTACCATATTCAACACAAAAAACACATCCCATCCCTTCTTATTTGAACAAATCAAAATTCCTCTTTCGAAATACAAGTGCCAATGGATTATTCTTCTGATGATGAGATACATATTCATCAAAGGTGGTTTATGAGAGAACAAGTATGCTCAAAGGTTGCAAGAAATGGATGAAGAGTCCGACGAAGATAGGAAAAAGAAAAACTCAGTGGTTGTGTTGTACTATTCAAGGGAGATCCCTAGACCTCCGGAGCCAAGAGAAGTTCGAGCAAAAAGATACATGTATCGAGGGCGGGAATTTTACCACTAGAAACTAATGCACGATTATTTCCCTCCCAATTGCGTCTACTCCGACCAATGTTATCAGAACCGATTCCGCATTCGCCGACACTTGGAGATAAGATTAATTGGTGAGCTTTGTCGGGTAGAACCCCAATTTAATTATCAGTATGATGAACTTAATATTATAGGTCATAGTCCTGAGCAGAAGATTACTGCAGCTCTAAGAATTCTAGGTTACAGGATGCCGGCGGATGTCACCGATGAGTACATTGGGATGGGAAAAACAACGACATTTAAGTATCTTTCACTGTTTTGTGAAACCATAATGAATCATTTTGGTCCGAGGTTTTTACGAAAACCTATAACTAAAGATACTTTACGTATTTTAGAAGAAAACGATGATAGGGGCTTCCCAGGAATGCTTGGCAGTCTTAGATGCATGCATTGGGTTTGGCAGGGTTGCTTTCTGGCAGGTCAGTATAAGGGTCATTACCCTAAACCAACAGTTATTTTGGAATCTGCTGCTGTAGATGGTGAAAAATGAGAGAGGGACAAGATTGTCAAAACACTCTCGAAACCACGCCTTATTAAAGGCAATTGCCTATTCAGGCCCTCTATAGCTCAGAGTGCAACCCATTCCATGAGCTGGATAAACTCTCTATGAGTTCTCTTTTATAACTCCGGTGGAGAGGATAATATCATAGTGCAGTACTGATACTCTCACCAATATATTAAACCCATTGATCTGCTTCATGCCGACATAGTCTCGATATCAGAACCAGATCGCTCAATGGTACACGGTAAAGAGTTAACAGAGACGTATCCTCATGGATTTCCTCCTAATACGACTCAACATGCGAGTCTTGATGCAAACCTCAGGAATATTGAATCTCCAGGCCGGTCCAGAGCTCTCTGAGAGGCATACAACAGCCTAAGCAGGCTTAAGCAGACCTAATCCCAAGATCAGGATGGTCTAGCATACCATGGATAAACACGCCATGACTTCAAGTGTGTTGTAGCATAAGCACACACACCACGACTAAGGCACAGGTTGCCCCAAAGTCGACCTTGGCCAGATGTCAAAGCCATAACGCCACATAGTATGGCACCCTGAACCATGGGCCACCATGGATTCACAAGAAATTAGCCTTGGCCAAGAGGCCAAGGCCATGGCGCAAAGACGCCACAAACCTACTTGGCCTTGGCCAAAGGCCAAGGCCGTGGCGCCATAAGCCATGGCGCCACTGTGATAGAACTAGCGAAAGTTGGCCTTGGCCAAAGGCCAAGGCCGTAGCCTCCTGGGCTATGGTGCCATGCACTCCTGGTCTTGGCCAACAACCAAGGCCACACCTATATTCGTGTCCCGGAGGCACTACACTCATGCTGGTCATGACAA
>JAJJMA010174133.1:0-17279 GCA_023529015.1 Papaver nudicaule
AAAAAAAAAAAAAAAAAAAAAACTCTTATTCAATGGCAGGAATCTCTCAAGAAGCTTTTGAAACTGCAATCAAACTGCTTACCACATCACTTGGTGATAAAATTGAATCTCTTTCTAAGAATATTACAGAGAAGATGGATACTCTCTCGACGAAAACTGAGAAGCAAGTTCAAGATATCCACTTTATTCTTGAAAAGTTTGCAACAGCTGTTAAATTAGAAGATGTAGAAACCTTACAACTCATGGCTGAAGCAAAGAAGCAAACTCTGTCAGCTGATACAAAACATCAGTTTGTACATCAAGATGATATTCCTGACGAAGTTATGCAAAAGATTAAGAAAACCCTGCAACATGAAGGTTTTATTGGTTTACTCCCAAGAAAAGTTCTGTCCTTAATATTGGAGACAGTGAAGATGAAGATAATCAGGAAGAACAACAAGAGATGCTGTGGAAAGAAGACAAACGAATTAAGTCTTCACAAAACCCTTATAGTTCTTTACCTGACTACAAGTTGAAAGCTGACATCCCAAGTTTTAATGGCAGTTTTAGGATTGAAGAAC
Organism: Papaver nudicaule; assembly: GCA_023529015.1. Classification (NCBI taxonomy): domain Eukaryota; kingdom Viridiplantae; phylum Streptophyta; class Magnoliopsida; order Ranunculales; family Papaveraceae; genus Papaver; species Papaver nudicaule. The sequence continues at coordinate 561 of JAJJMA010174133.1, forward strand.
TCTTGGATTGGTTTTACGAAGTTGAAGCTTTTTTTCAGTTCATGGAAATTCCAGATTCTTCTAAGGTTAGACTTGTTGCTTATAAGCTCAAAGGAGGTGCTGCTGCTTGGTGGGAGAAATTATGTGAAGACAGAATTAATGCTAAGAAGCCTCCTATCCGTACTTGGGATAGAATGCGCAAACTACTTCGAGCCAAATTTCTTCCTCTTGATTACAAACAACAATTGTTTGTAAAGCTTATGAACTGTAGACAAGGAGCAAGATTGGTAGAAGAATATGTTGCAGAATTTTACAATCTTATTGCTCGAAATCAACTGAATGAGACGGAAGAACAGTTAGTGGCACGATTCATTGAAGGTTTGAATTCTTTAATTCAACAGGGAATGGTTCAATCAGTGTTTACTATGGTGGAAGCAATTCAACAAGCTATCAAGGTTGAAAGACGTATTCTTCGTTCCTCTAGGACATATCAACCTAAGCAAATTCGTTCTCAAAGTAATTACAGAGGTAATGTTTCTTCCCAAAGTTACTATCAAGAGGCTACTCCCGTGAATTATTCTAAATCTTTTTCTGATGATGCTAACTACACACATCGTCAACCAAGTAATGTTGTGCCTTATACTCCACAACCTGTGAATACTGCACCTATCTTGCCCACTCCAGTTGAGATTCAAGCTGTTCAAAATCGAGTTACATCTACATCTGGGAATCGATTTTCTGGCAGACAACAACAACAGTTTCCACCTCAACAGAAAGGTAATAATCCTTATGCTAAATTTCGTGGAGACAAATGCAATAAATGTCAACAACCTGGACACAATTCTGGTGAGTGTCGGAAATTCAATGGATTTATTGGTGATCCTCAGTTCATTAATGAAGTTACTGATGACTTTAATGAGCTAGAAGAAGAAGATTCACCTGAAACACATGATGAAGATGATTTTGTTGGTATGATCCGTCCTTTATTTCTTACTCAACCATGCCATTCTCAGAGACATAGTATCTTTAGATCAAAGTGTTACATTGGTGGCAAGATTTGTAAGATGATTATTGATGGTGGAAGTGTCGACAATTACGTTGCTGCTCACGTAGTCAAAAAGCTTGGTTTACCAGTACATCCTCACCCTGAACCATATACTGTTGGATGGGTTAATAAATCAAGTACACAAGATATCACTCATCAGTGTTACGTTACTTTCACCTTTGAGGGTTATGAAGATTCAGTTCTATGTGATGTGATTGATATGTCTGCAACACATCTTCTTCTTGGTCGTCCATGGCAATACGACCTTCAAGCAGTACATAATGGTTTTGAAAATACCTATACATTCAACCATAATGGGAAGACCAAAATTTTGTGTCCATCCAATTCAAGTTCAGAGATTAGTGAAGACAAAACTAATGCTATTGTAGCAACTATTGTTCATTCGTTACATCAACAACATTCTTTGAACTCGCATGAAGAATCCAAACCTATGATTGAGATACCTGACAAAGTTCAACCTTTGTTATCTCAATTTAGTATCCTATTTCCAGATGAATTGCCAACAGCTTTACCACCATTAAGGGATATTCAACATTGTCTTGATTTCATTCCTGGAGCTTCTTTACCAAATCAAGCACACTATCGTTTGAGTCCTACAGAACATGAGATTTTGCAAGGTCAAGTGAATGATTTGCTTGAAAAAGGTTTAATACGACCTAGCAATAGTCCTTGTGCTAGTCCTGCTTTCTTAGTGAGCAAAAAAGATGGTGGATGGAGAATGTGTATAGACTGCAGAGCTCTAAATCGAATCACCATTCCTTATAGATTTCCAATACCTCGTCTTGATGACATGATCGATTTACTTTCGGGTTCTACTATCTTTACAAAGCTGGACTTACGTAGTGGATATCATCAAATACGGATTCGAGAGGGAGATGAATGGAAAACAGCATTCAAAACACGTGAAGGATTATATGAATGGCTGGTCATGCCTTTTGGCCTGTCTAATGCACCAAGCACCTTCATGCGTCTCATGAATCAGGTTCTCCAACCCTTTCTTAGTAAGTTTGTTATTGTGTATTTTGATGACATCTTGATTTTCAGTCAGAGTGAACAAGAACATCTTCAGCATTTGTCGCAAGTATTCCGGGTTCTTGCTGACAACTATTTATATGTTAATCTGAAAAAGTGTACGTTCATGGCACAATCAGTGACATTCTTGGGTTATGTCATATCTACTAATGGTATTCATGTCGATGCTTCTAAGGTTCAAGCAATTCTAGATTGGCCAATTCCTACTTCTATTCGAGATGTTCGTAGCTTCCACGGTTTGGCTTCATTCTATAGAAGATTTGTGAAGAATTTTAGCACTATTTCTGCACCTTTAACTGACTGCCTCAAGAAGGAAAAGTTTGAGTGGACAGAAGCAATGGATGAAAGCTTTAGAAATTTGAAGGAAAAGCTTTGTACCGCACCAGTTCTTGCCTTGCCAAATTTCAACAAACCTTTTGAAATAGATTGTGATGCTTCGATAGTTGGTATTGGCGCAGTTTTATCACAAGAAGGACATCCAGTAGCATACTATAGTGAAAAAAATTCTGATGCACAGAAGAAATGGTCTACTTATGAATTAGAGTTACTTGCTCTTGTTCAAGCTCTTAAGCAGTGGCATACGTACTTGATACATAGAGAATTTGTTGTCAATACTGACAACCATGCGTTGAAATTCTTGAATACTTCTGCCAAAGTTAACAGGATGCATGATCGATGGCTATCCACACTCAACAAGTATACCTTTTCTGTTAAGCACAAAAGTGGTAAATTGAATCAAGTTGCAGATGCTCTAAGTAGAAGAAGTCACCTGTTAACCACAATTCGTAATGAGAGTTTTGCATTTGATTACATCAAGGATATTTATCCTGAGGATGAAGATTTTGGTAAATTATGGAACCAATGCAGTTCTCAGAGTCATGGAGTTGATGATTTCCTCATACAAGACGGATATCTTTTTAAAGGAAATCGTTTATGTATCCCTCAAGGTTCTTTACGCTTGCATATTATGCGTGAATTACACGGTAGTGGTCTTGGTGGTCACTTTGGGAGAGATAAAACCATAGCACTAATTGAAGAGAGGTATTTCTGGCCTTCTTTGAAACGCGATGTACAAAAGTTTGTACAAAAGTGCATGGTCCTGTCAGAGAGCTAAAGGTACCATTCAAAATACTGGATTATATACTCCATTACCAGTTCCAGATGCACCTTGGGTCGATGTCAGTATGGATTTTATTCTTGGTTTGCCTCGTACTGCTAGGGGTAATGATTCTGTGATGGTCGTAGTTGATCGGTATTCAAAAATGGCACACTTTGTGGCCTGTAAAAAGTCTACTGATGCTTCAAATGTTGCTTCTTTGTTCTTTAAAGAAGTCGTACGTTTACATGGAGTTCCTAAATCTATCACTTCTGACAGAGATAATAAGTTCTTAAGTTACTTTTGGAAGAGTTTATGGATGCGTTTAGGGACGGCATTGCAGTTCAGTACAACTTCACATCCACAGACTAATGGACAGACTGAAGTTGTCAATCGTTCACTTGGAAATCTAATTAGAGCTAAGTGTATGGACAACAGTAAGCAGTGGGATATCTTGTTACCGCACATGGAATTTGCTTTCAATACATCTGTCAACCGTTCTACTGGGAAAACTCCTTTCGAAATTGTCTACTCTAAGGTGCCTAATCATACACTTGATCTGGTGGTTTTGCCCAACACTCAGAGTACAAGCACTGCAGCGGATTCTTTTGTAGACAAAGCTACTGAACTACATAATGAAGTTAAAACAAAGCTGGAGAAATCGAATTCAAAATACAAAGAGGATGCTGATAAACACAAGAGACGTAAGATTTTCAAGGAAGGTGAACTGGTCATGATACATCTTAGAAAAGAAAGATTTCCAGTGGGGACTTACAACAAAACTAAGATGAAGAAGTATGGACCTTTTAAGGTTTTAAAGAAAATCAGCGATAATGCATATGTGATTGATCTACCAAATGACTGGAATATTTCTAACACATTCAATGTGCAAGAGATTTTCACATTTCATGGTGATAATGAGCTTCTGATTTGCTCAGACAACTCGAGGACGAGTTTGATTCAAGAAGGGGGGATTAATGCAGGGCATGTACATGTTCCAGAAGATTCCGCTCCCTCCACAATTTCCTAGTTTAAGTTATTCTTATTTTTAGAACTCTGTTTTGATTTCCTTTTCGTATTACGTTTCCTAGTTTAACTATTTGTTCAATGCCTATATAAAGGCTAGCTATATGCTTGTATTAGACATCTTATTATCAATCAAGAATATTTAAACCTCAACTATCCTTCTCTGTTTCTTCTCTTCTCTCTCGAGTTCTCTGCCTTTCTCTCTTGAGCAAGCTTTGTTTTGCTTTCTGTTATCTATACCACATCAGAGACAGATTTTCAAGCCCACCACAACTAACCATTGCGTTAATCCCTTCAGGTTTAACTTTGCAGACGCCTGCTTCAAGATGTGTTAAAGTCACAATGCCAGTTATTTTGCTGCAGGAGTCGATAATAAGTGAACCCAGTTCTCGACAGTTTCGTAAGAGACAACTTATTCCTGAATCGGTGATCGAGTCACAATCTGAGAATCTAACATCCTTTAAGGATGTACAACATTTAGCCAGGGACTCTAAACCCTTATCAGTAATACGAAAAGATTTTAACCTTATAAATGTCAAACGAGGAAACCAACAAAGCATCGAGGAGAATTCAATATCTGAATTCTTATAGCTGTAATCTAACCACAGTTTCTCAATTTCTAATTCAAAGAATCGTGGCTTCGATGCAGGAAAGTCTGTTATCTTAGGGAGATCACCTAATAGATGCAAACGGTTGAGATGTGGAAAATCGACTCAATAACTTACAGAAAACTGTAGGAAAGCTTTCATCATCCTTCTTGTGATTAAGATAAATAATTAAGAATTTCTGGTTCTGGTTCTGAATATGAAGCCACTGATGACAAGTTAAACCAAAAGAATTGCGATCATCTTTAGTTCCCAGTAACTTATATATAAGATTTAGACAGTCACTGGGGAGGTTTGTGATAACAGATGAGGTTCTACTCATTTTGCGTGGACGCTCATCATCCTTGTGTTACTTCGCCCCTTCATGTACTGCTTTTGAATTAATTAGGGTTTTCACTCGCCACTTGGTTGTACTTTCCAATATTGGATTTCATACTCATCTTTGAGCAACGCGATAAAATTCTCCTTGAAACCACCAAACCCAAACAATATCTTGTGTTACTGATGTTTCCTTCCTGTATGATGATGTATAAAATATACAAAAGGTGTCTTCTCCAGCAAGAGGGATTGAAAGAGATCGCCTGGGGTTCTTAGCTTCTTTATGTAGACTGGTGGATGCTATTTCATGACCTAGTGCTAACGCGGTGTCCAACTAAAAAAATGATCAGAGGAAAATCCTTTGATTTAGGCTGATTTAAATTAGCGGAGGTTGGATTACATAAGTTCAAGACTGAAATGCTACAGGAGGAAGTTTACACGGGCTAGAGTTTTTCCAAAAACCAAACTTTAAACCCACCGACTAAACCAACATTGAAGTCTATATAAAAAGACCTGACCTTCTTATTTGTTGTTATATGTAAGTTCTGCTGTCGGTTGGTTGTTGAGAAGATGGAGAGATTTGATATGGAGAACGACTAAACGAAAAGAGAGAAGCAAGAAATTCCAATCGAAAGACGAAGTGACTTATCGTATCTAGGCAGATGATCGCAGCAGTAATGTACAATCTGGGAGTAAAAAAGGATCAGGTGGCGGCGTTAGATATGTTGTTGGAGAATTTGAGAAACATACAAAAGGTATTGGAGGCAAGATACTAGCGAACATGGGAGGTGGATGCGGTGTGAATGGACAAGGATTTGTAACTCCAATCCAACCAGAATGGAGACCAAACCTAATGGGAGGAGGAATAGGTTTTAATGATCGTGAACAGAATTGGACCAAGACTGAAGAAGTATTGGCGAGCAAGGAAGATAAGGGTTTTGAGGACTTGAAAGCAGAAGATAATAAGTACCTAGACTTTATTAGTAACCAGGGCAACACCAATCTTACCAGATTGGCAACTTTTTTTTTTTTATGCTCGAGAAGAAGCAAACAACACCAATCAAGGTTTGAACTTAAGACCACCATCACATGGATGCGATTTTTTTAAGCAAGCTAAACCTTTGCAATAAGCCCTACTAGTTCGTCTGTACCTTCCAAACTATTCTCCATTAATCTTTTAAAATCAAGAGATTCATCATCATTTTGTAAAGTGAAAAAATGACCCATTTCCGAAATGGAGTGATACCATTCTGGTTAAGTCATGGAGTCAGTCAGTGCCTCTAAGTCGATCACTTTGACTGGAAGCCCCAACATCTTGCAGTGCCACTCTCTTGATCTTAATAGAGGAACAAAGCGTCCAGCTCTTATTATCTATCATCTTCACCAATACCGTTTCTGCTTAGCTGATTAGAGATACACAGTATACGTGTACGCGGAGGAGTAGTAGTAGCAATGTCACAGAAACAACAAAAGGGGTCTGGTAGTAGATCTTTCTCCTTAATCTGAACATTATTAACAGCCTCCACCTTGATCCATACTTGCCCGCTGTTTCTCATTAACATTTATAAAAGCTGATTAAAGACGAGGTTAGTATGTAAAAAACTAGGACTGAGCAACGGATGGATTTTGGAGGACTTGGTACCACCCGTGTCCAGTCCGCCCAAATGGCGGATTTGGAAACTGCACCCGTGTCCAGTCCATCATCCGGCGGATTCGGGTTCAGCGGGTGGGGCGGGTAAGCGGATTGGATGCGGATAATCCGCGGATTTTGTTTAAGTTTTGAAGAAAAAAACAAAAAACTCATGGAACCAGAACAAGCTGCAAATATCTCATCTTCAAAACGAAACTAAGATAATTGTAATGAAGAATGAATCTAATGATCTATGTAGACCAAATCCCAAAATTCAATCAATAACATTGCAACTCCAATAATTAGGATAATTTCATTTTGCAAAGCGAAATTAGGCAGTGGTAGTGATGAAAAATCGATAGGGAAGTGTCCTAAAGAGGTGGGGTCACTGTTCAACAGATCCAAAATAGAGATAATTTTGGGTCACACTTGTATTCAGTGCCTGCTCAGTCCAAAAAGTTGAACAAACAAGAGTCTTACGACCATTGCATTTTAAGTTGGTTGTGCCTGTTCAGGCAGCACCGGAATAGAAGAGAATTCGTGATAGTTGAACTGTACCTATATGCCCGATAATAAAGTTCGCTAAATTATTTTTAGACGATTGTAGTATAGATGAAATTCTCACAAAGGTTACTAGCTAATCTGCATGTGTCGTGATATCGAGTTCAATAATCCAAAGAGCAAGAGGTATGGATGGGGTAAGTTTGCAACCTTCTCAAAGTGTGAAGGTAATCTGAACTTTCCTACAATATCCCTGATATATATATAGGTATAAATCCTAAATTACTCTTAAAGTCGGGTACCCAACAGATTTGGCGGATTTACCCGTGTCCAATCCGCCAAGATGTCGGATTTAAAACAGAACCCATGTCCAGTCCACCAAAGTGAGGATCATGTACCCGTCCGCCAAAGTGCGGATTGGATCGGATAAATCCAGGGGTACCCAACCATTGCTCAGCCCTATAAAAAACTAATCATCAACATGGTCACTAAGTCGGCCCAACCCACCTAGTCAAGTTAGTTTTCCATCTGGGCTTGAATAATTGGGTCAGAGAGATAATAAAAATTAGGGGTGAGCAACGGATGCACGGATGCGGATTAGGGGTCATCCGCACCCAATCCGTCAAATGGTGCGGATTAGGAATTGGAACCGTGTCCGCACCCATCACCCGCGGATTTGTGATCCGCGGATTTGCGGATTTTGCGGATTGGGTGCGGATTATCCGCGGTTTTCAGAGAAAAAAAAAACAGAAAAAAAAAACAGAAAACTAAACTAAACTAAACTAACTTTCTTTTTCTATTTTACTCCCCCATATAACAAAGTAATATTAGTTCAGTCCTTCCACGTCTCTCATGTTCTTCTATCTGTTCTTGGTCTTCTGTTCACCTTCAACGCAAAACAAACCCATGATTTCACCATGATTTCTCCTTAGATATATACCAAACCAAATTCAGATTGGCTTAAAAAAATCAGAACTATTATACAAATTTATATTTAAGCTTTATTATGAGAACATGAGAAAACAGATCTTACTATGAACACTTTATTTTCATCATCCATGGATTTATCAATAGATCAATAACTAGCAAATAAACTCCTGTCAGAATATATTTCAAATCAGTCACTCCCCATCTCTCCTCTTTTTCTCTATTCTAGTTGTTCCTGGTTCTTTCCAGAAGTAGAAGTGATGATTGGAACTCTTGATTCAAGGATATAATGAGATTTGGTTGATGAGCAGCCATTAAGGAATTAAAACAGGAACATGAAAAAGAATAAAAACACCATTAATGGTGGTGATTGATTAGTAACAGGGATCCGGGAATGGATATCTTTCTTAACAAATCAAACACAGACCTACACGATTCAAAATAAGAATAAAATGGAGAGAAGAAATGGTTAGATTGAGTTATGTAAATCATTGTATTTATCTCCTCGTTTATTTACAATCTAGATCTCCATCTCTGGTTGCTGCTAGTGTTCTGGTCCATTGAATCTAAGTCAGATCTGAACACAGGAGGACCAGAAATTGTTTAATCTTCTTCCCAAAATTCTGCATCCGAAACAAATAAAACAAATTAGAACCCTAAAATCAAATAAATCAAATAAAACAAACACGAAACAAATTTTCATTAAACACAAAAATGGAATATTTGAAGAAGCTGATGTAATATTCTTACAGATCTGTGAAGGTTTCGACTATCACTAAAACAATCAACTGGCTAATTAAGAGATACAGAGGAAGAATCGAGAGAAGGGAGAAGAGTTTTGGGTTTTCATGGTGCTGTTTTCATGGTGAAGGAAGAACTCAGTCGAGTATTAGGTTAGAGAAGAAGAAGAGATGAAGAACTCAGTCGTATTAGGTTAGAGAAGAAGAAGAGATGAATCTGTTTTCGAAGAATCGACAGATTTTTCTTTATATAGTTGCAATTTCCATAACTATCCCTAGGGTTTCAACTTATCTACTATAATACCTACGGATTTGCGGATAATCCGCGGATTTAAAATTTCACCCGCGTCCGGTCCGCCAAATGGTGCGGATTGAGAAATGGATCCGTGTCCGGCCCAATTATTCAGCGGTTTGAATTTCACCCGCATTTTGCGGGGCGGTTGCGGGCCGGATTTGCGGATCCGGACTTTTTGCTCACCCCTAATAAAAATACCCGTGTTTTTGTACTTTGAAATTAAGGCCGGTACCGGTTTCACCAGTATTACTGTACGGGAGGTATATATAGTCCCAGTATTAACGACGACCGAAATAAGTGTAACAATAGTCCCACATTGGTGATTACGACGTCGTTAATCTAGTTTATTAGCAAAGACCACCGCATAGAGACTAAGACCATCTGGTAAGACTTGGTTAAGCTTGGTTTCTAAAAGAAACTCTTAACAAACTCACTTAAACCTAGTATCAACCTAATAAGCAATCTCTTTGCAGTCGAGTTACCTTCCTGCCTTCCTTTGGATAAGCAACACTGTCTTTTATGCTTTCTGCGTTTGATTTTGCATTTTTGTTTTTTCGATAGGTTTAGATGTACGCAAATTAAGATGTAATCATGTTCAGATTACAATCTAGATGTTGTTGGTATGAATAATGAATTTTTGTAGTTCTGAAATCCCTTTTTGATGTTTCTGTTTATAGTTGTAAAAAGTGCTCTGGAAGAATGAAATGAATGTGGTTTTCTCTCATATGAGATGTGCTTTTTTGATGTTTCTGACTAACTCATTCTGGCATCTCTTCCCTTCATTTAGTTCTGAGATGGGTGATCGATGCACCTAGTGTTGTTAAATGGCGATAGAGTACTTTCCTCGGAATGTATGGGTTACAAGCCCAAGTATTCGGAGTAGTATAACTCTCTGGATTACACATTCTGGCACCTCTCTCAAATTATCTGACCCAATTCACATTGTTGCTGCAAGCCAAGAAGGATCATTGGCACAACAAGACCATTTGGTCTGATCTCTAGTAAGGATGCATTAAACCAGGCACTGAAAGGCGCGCGCAACAGAAGCAACCATAGAAATACCCATGGCACCTTGTATATTGATGTTTCCATAGTAGTGCAAGGATGTAAAGAGCTAATTGGTTACAATTTTGTGCAACAAGGCGATGGGATGAGATCTACTATACTTGCTAGGTAGAGATCTACTCAAAACCAGCCAGCCGAAAGTATTAGATTTTCACAGACGTTGTTTGAATGTTGGAAAACTTTGACCATTTTTTTCTGTCTGCTGGAATGTTACGCTGGATAAAGCTAAGTAATAAACAACACGCCAATGTTAGTGTAATTTCAAGCATAGACATGATTCTGCCATAAACACGGCAGAGTCACTAGATAACAAAGATTCTCCTCTTTTATATTATTAGAAACTGATCGAACCATATAGAAAGAAAAAGAAAAACAGAAAGGACTTGGAACTAATCAAATTCCAGGATTATTTATCTCTTTCTTTAAGCCTTCTTTCTCTTCTCCAAGTAGAAGAACACAAACAAAGTAATCACGGAGAAAGCAGAGAAGACGCCAGCACAAATATCGATTGAAGTGTGTCTTCCAGTAATGGCTTGAATGGTGAACAAGTTGGTGGCATGTTTATCATCTGTATTTTGACCATAAGCAACTTCATGTACAGAATCGAAGGCATATGCTCTCACGAAATAAGTACCTGAAGGAATGTTTCTTGTGATTGTCCATGTTTCGTTCTCTTTTTTAGCGGCGGCGTAGGGCCTTTCCACGATGAGGAATTGGCAAGTTTTGTCTTTAAGAAGTTCCTCCTCTGTCTTCCTCCAAGCACGTTGCTTTTGGCTGATCGGAGCAAAACAAAGCTGCACCTTGACCTTCTTAAATTCAGCATCTGTTCCATCATTCTGTTTGAATCCCCATGTCACTGCAATCGAATCGACTCCGGCTTTCAACACTGCAAGCATATAAGAAAACTAGTAAGCTCAGGGATAATTTTTGCTGTTTTTGAACTCGAACCTAAAGAAACATTGAACACTCTCAAGGCTACTGACGGATTTCTCGATTGGTTCTTACCTCGGCAAGGCTTGTGGGCTTGTCAGGTAAAGTTAGGATACAAAAATTGTCAACAAAAGTATGGAACAAGATACAGCAAAGCAAAGTTGAGATAGATCATTACCTCCAGATGTTGATGGTACAACGTCAACTGTAAGATCATTCTTGAGTTCGGCGAAGTGTCGCTTCTTTTCTGCTCCATAACAAGTGCAAACAAAACAAAGAAGAACAAAAGAAAATACCAAGATTTGAGAAGAGGAAACCATATCTGCTGGATCCTTTTTTTTTTTTTTTTCTCTTCTCTTAAGAACTTGAAACTATTTGCTGAATGATTCAGTTGATTAGCTTCTGGTGATGAAAATTAAATGATGTTGGGATTTGTATTTATAGTTTTCAAATGAAAACAAGAAGGAAAAGTCAAATGACAGCTTTCTATACAAAGAGAATCAAAGTAAGAGATAACTTGGAGATTCATGACTCTTTGGATTCCTGAAAGGGTGCAAAACTGCAAATAACTACTCCCTCCGTCCCTCTAAAATAGGCGGTGTTTTAAAATTTGGTTGTCCCTTTTTATATAGGCGGAATTCAAATATCAATTCAAGTTTTTCCACATATTACCCCTATTTATGATACATATGTAATATCACATCTAAGTTTTATTTCTAGTATTGGAAATAGAGTAAGGGTAAAATAGGAAAGAGAATACAAAATTTTGAAAACAATAAAAAAATTTATTCTACAAGATTTTCATTTCTCCGCCTATTTTAGAGGGACGGTGGAGTAATAGAACTAGGTTGATGGATTGAATGTTTTGGACTGTAGGTCTTAGTTTATACATTCTCTGTTCTGAACTTCTTAACTCTTTGTTTCTTGTCCCCCAAAGCTTAGCAAAGAACAAAACCTATCACCAAACAACGCACAACTTGGAGAAAATAATTGTTGCCAAGAGCCAAGACGTATCAACAAAATTTTGATAAGAGAATTTTCTTTTCATCTTGTTATGTTTCATTGGTTTGGTGTCCTAATTCTTTAGTAATTAGTATTGCATCACCGAGAGATGTTAACCAGTTGGATATTGTTTTCGCGATAAGGATGTGAATTATTGGACCACGCTATGGATCGCATGACCGATTTCCAGGAAATGATAATCACAGCTATCAATTGACAAATAGGTACTTGGGTGTGCCATCAAAAATTGATTGCATTGTCACATTCTCTGACTTTCACAGACCGATGTCATTGCCATAATACACCAATGACTTGAGTTTGAGGTTCGTAAGCATCAAATTCTTTATCGATTAAAAAGTAAACGACCCAAAAAATAGTACTCTTGTGTGTGAAGAAAAAAAAAAGAAAGAATTGAAATCGTCCACCAAGGAATTAAGAGATGAAGGGTGTGTTTGCATTTTGCACCTACCACCCAAATTGCAATCCAAGTATTGAACATCCTATTATGTATTCCAAACTTCACCCATGTCCTCAGTGTTTCGCGGCTAGTGACCGCGAAATAAAACAATAGACAGTAATTCTATGAAAGTTCAGAACAGTTAACAGTACTCAACTTCACACATCAAAAAGGAAAAGCAAAGCTAAAATCAAAAGTAAACACATTCTATTAAATTGTGGGCATCCAACTCATAACCAATTGGCAATGAGTGGAGTGGCCCATAAAATTATTAACTGCAGGATCTTAGAGTGCCCATACAATGTGGGACTAATAATCTCAACACGCCCCCTCACGTGTAGCCTCGTTAGGTCTAACACGTGGACATATAACCGGGTGACGCAGAGTAGAGGTGTGGTCAACACGTGGACATATAACCGGGTGACGCGGAGTAGAGGTGTGGTCAGTTTAGACGTATCATAAATAGCCTGCTCTGATACCATATTAAAATGCGGGCATCCAACTCAAACCAATTGGCAATGAGTGGAGTGGCCCATAGGATTATTAACTGCAGGATCTTAGAGTGCCATACAATGTGGGACTAATAATCTCAACACATTCCATAAACTAAAAGCTTCTAGCAGTAACAGCCCTGCTCCAAGTAGGTTCTTCCACTTAATCGAATTCCTCGATATTTGGTCCTGCACCGCTACCAGCACCACCCATTGAAGAAGGATCATCTTCATACATGCCACCAGCACCACCCATGCCAGGTCCAACACCATCTTGGTACATCCTAGCGATGATTGGGTTGCAAAGACTCTCCAGCTCTTTCATCTTGTCTTCAAATTCCTCAGCCTCTTCAAGCTGGTTGGTGTCAAGCCACTGGATGACAGCTTCAATTGCATCCTCAATTTTCTTCTTGTCAGCTGCTGCCAATTTCCCAGCAATATCCTCGTTCTTGATGGTATTCTTCATATTGTAAGCATAGTTCTCCAGAGCATTCTTCAACTCCACCTTCTTCTTATGCTCTTCGTCTTCAGACTTGTACTTTTCTGTCACTTGAACCATCTTCTCAATCTCCTCCTTGGACAACCTTCCTTTGTCATTAGTGATGGTGATTTTGTTCTTCTGCCCTGTGGTTTTATCCTCAGCAGACACATTCAGAATACCATTTGCATCGATATCGAAGCAAACAGTGATCTGAGGGACACCACGAGGCGCAGGTGGGATTCCAGAAAGTTCAAATTTACCAAGCAAGTTGTTATCCTTGGTTCGTGCACGCTCTCCTTCGTACACCTGAATCAAGACTCCGGGCTGATTGTCAGAGTAGGTCGAGAAAACTTGCTCCTTGTTGGTGGGAATGGTGATATTTCTTGCAATCAATGTAGTCATGACCCCTCCAACTGTCTCAAGTCCAAGGGATCGAGAGAGGAGTAACATCCAAGAGCAACAAACTGTTCAAGCTCTGATTACTTCCACCAGTCAAACCGCAGCCTGAAAAGCCGCTGCGTAAGCCACGGCTTCGTCAGGGTTGATACTCTTGCAAAGTTCCTTCCCATTGAAGAACTCCTGCAACAACTGCTGCACTTTAGGAATCCTAGTTGAACCACCAACTAGAACAACATCATGGACACTACTCTTGTCCATCTTAGCATCCCTCAAACACTTCTCAAATGGCTCCTTACACTTCCTGAACAAATCCATGTTCATCTCTTCAAATCTCGCGCTAGTAATAGCCGTGTAGAAATCAACACCTTCATATAATGATTCAATCTCAATGTTAGTCTGGGCAGTGGAAGAAAGAGTTCTCTTGGCTCTCACACACGATGTTCTCAACCTCCTTAACGCCCTTGGATTTCCACCGATATCCTTCTTGTTCTTCCTCTTGAACTCTTGCACAATATGATTCACCATCCTGTTATCAAAATCCTCTCCTCCAAGATGGGTATCTCCAGCAGTACCCTTCACCTAAAAGATACCCTTTTTAATGGTGAGCAGGGAAACATCAAAAGTACCTCCACCAAGATCAAAAATAAGAACATTCTTCTCCCCGGTACTCGATGCCTTCTTATCAAGACCATAAGCAATTGCAGCAGCAGTTGGTTCATTGATAATTCTCAATATATTAAGACTTTCATTGGCACCGGCATCCTTTGTAGCTTCACGCTGGGAGTCATTGAAGTATGCTGGGACAGTAACAACAACATTCTTTATGGAAGAACCAACTGCTGCAATTCTTGTTGCTTCAAAAAAGAGTGTTTTTTCTTTAAGGGTTTTGACTGGTTAAGGTTATATGCTAGCCAATTTGTTTTGTGTTTGTTGCTTGATTCTTGTTCTAAGCTAGTGAAACTAGTTAGGAGTTTGTGCATTTGACAGAGATGAATGAATTCATATGAAAAGTATTAAATTGTAGGCATCCAACTCAAATCCAATTGGCAATGAGTGGAGTGGCTCATAGAATTATTAATGGCAGGATCTTAGAGTGCCCATATCACGTGGGACTAATAATCTCAACAAAAAGACTGACTCATTTGATAAATGTGTTTCTGACTAACACATTTTGTCGTTTCTGACCAACACATTCTGGCACCTCTTCCCTTCATTTAGTTTAGTTATGCAATGGGTATTGTGTTTGAGTTTTACTTAACTTCTGATGCACCAGTAATGTTTAAATGAGTCGTTTGTAGTCCAGTATTTACAGGGAGAGGCTCTACCTAAAGGATACTTTCCTCTGGATTTTAACAATCCAAAATGTTCTGAAGTAGTATTTGCTGTCGAAACTCAATTCTTCCATATAAAGGGATTTTCTTGCATCAGAATGTGCGTCAAACCAGTTGATGAGCGGATATGGTGTTTGCTGTTCGGCTTTGTGAAAATTCAGTACACGTGGTACATTATGCAGGTGCTAAATCTATCTTCAGTTTCTCCAAGTCCCAATCCCTTGTATGGATAAGAACAAATAACGGAAGTAAAATATTCCCCCAAACAAATAACGCAATTCGGGGAAGCGTTCAAATTTCCACTGAGAAACAAACATCAAGTTAGTTTTCCATCTGGGCTTGAACAACTGGGTCAGAGGGATAATAAAACCCGTGTTTTTGTAAGGCCGGTACCGGTTTCACCAGGCAGTATTACTGTACGGGAGTAGTATTAACGACCAGAATAAGTGTAATAATAGTCCCACATAGGTTATTACGACGTCGTTAATCTAGTTTATAAGCATAGGTAAGACTTGGTTAAGATTGGTTGCTAATGGGAACCCCTTAACCCTAGGCCAGGGTCATCTGATTACCCTGCATCCCGTGATCCCCAACAACCAGATTGGCAACTTTTTTTATATGTCAACTCTGAACTTTACAGTACTGTGACCACTATCAAACGGATGCGACCTTAATAAATGCGACCTAAATAAGCAAGCTAAACCTTTGCAATATACCTACCTACTAGTTCGTGTGTATCTTCCAAAGTTATCTCCATTAATCTTTTTAAAATCAATAGATTTAGCAAAAGCGGAAAAATAACCCATTTCCGAACCGACACTGTGATCGAATACATTTAGGAGATTAAAGACGAGTTTGGTTTTATTTTTGACGGCGAGCAAAGTGATGTGCAGCAAATTGTGTATCCCTCGATTAATTTAGGTTGATTTATTAGAGGAATCAACATGGGGTTGGATTGTGTATCACACATACAAGTTCAGTTGTGTATACAACTGAAATGCTACAAGCGTTGTTGATAATTACTCCATTACAGAGAGTGGTTTACCAATTGAGACTCCAAAAATGGAAATGTAAACACTTGGACAATTAAAGATGAATAACAACTAACAGAACTGGAGTGGGTTTACGTTTTAAAGTTCTCAGAAATGACACATGACATTGGGTCTCTTGCGCTTGAAAATCTCAATAGCAGAGCTGCTACAACTATTCGCATCATTTACCAACAATCTGGAAAGCTTGCTACATCCTTCACGCAAAGATTGCAACCCTAGATCACATAACTTTCTGCACCCATACACCTTAAGGTATTCCAAATTTCTGCAATTCAGGCCAATAGCTTCCCATCCTT
>JAJJMA010174146.1:0-10180 GCA_023529015.1 Papaver nudicaule
GGATTTTTGGTATAACCTAAGTCGTGAGAGTGAGATTAGGTTAGTTTATCCTCTAAACTTCTAAAGGATCGTATCCATGTATTAGCTAAGAATGAAATTCAGTTGGTAGTTGTGTTCTTATCTTACATCTTCTCTTATTTACATTATCTTCGGTATTGTTCTTATTCTCCTCGTGCTCATATATGAATAAATACCGTGTATACGATTATAGCATTATTATAGATCTGATGGTTGTCGGGTATGAAGTGCTTATGCAGATTTCATACTCACACAGTTTGGCGTTAAAAACAGGGACTGATTAAAACAACTTAGGGTTTGCCTGTGATTTATGATTTTCAAAATTTTCGGAAAAATTTTTTTAGGGTTTTCAAACTTTTTTAAAATCGTATTTTTATCACATTTTTATCATTTTCTGAGCTCCACCACCTTGGGTGTCTAAAGATCTTAAAAGCTTTAGTACGTCCAAGGGTTTTGAGCAAATCGTCAGCATGATAAGATCAATGCTTCTTCAAGGAATCCAAGCCTTGAAACGTAGAGATCTGATCAAGAGTGTAACAAACTCTTTCAAAAGAATCCCGGCAAAACCCCAAGGAAAGAGTAGCTTTCACCTTGGATAAGCCACTTCAATTTCCAAGAAACACCCGTAAAATATGGTATACCCATGATGTTGAGAAAAGAAAAACTAGGGACATTTTAGGGTTTTTATCTAGTCCATGCTTGGAAACAAGCCTTGCAGTATTCATACTCAGGTTCCAGATTAGGAAAAGTAGGCCAGTCTGCCAGGATCTCTTCATTTGGAAGGAAGATTCGGATAAGACAAAAACAGTTAGGGTTTGGTCAGAAACCAACCTTGAAATTTCGCACGACAGAATCTGTTACACATACTAGGGCGCATGTCAGACTTAGTACACTGCACCAGCCGCCTTGGACCTCACAGGTTTTCTGTTTTCTACAGGTCACTATCAACATGACTTCGAAATCTGATCAAATACCGAAGCAAATAGTCGGATCCTCGAGGCATGGCACGGGATCCTCGAGGCACAACACCAAATTTTCTATGAGCAAAGGACTATCGCCAGAAGTAGCTGCAAGCACAGTCCAGCACATAGAGCGTGTAAACGAGGAAGAAGTGCAAATAGAACATCTGGGGCCAAATGGAGAAGGATTCCCAGTGGGTGATGAACCACCTCAGCAGCAAATTCAAGAGGAGGATGGAGAGAACAACGATGACGACGACGAAGATGGCATCCCGAATGAAGTAGTACTAGGACATCACTCCACCGAAGAAGACACCACAAGGGCTGCACAATTCCAAAAGCTGATTCAAAAGAACAAGAAAATAAGGAAGCTAAAAAAGCAATTAGCATAGGCAACTAAGAAAGTTGCGGAGAAATCGGCATCGAATTACAAAGGGAGCAGTGAGGGACACTCTCGCCCACAAACTATATCACGATCAAGGGGGCCCTCGGTATCAAGAAGTAACACCAAATTCAAGGGAAACGACCCCAAGGACCCTGAGATAGTGATCTCGAGCAGAAAAACCGAGCCCAGTATACGTCCAAAAGGAAACATCATACATTTGATATACAAAAATGAGTAGGAAAGGAAGAACGCCGAGACGCAAGCTCTACAACAAGTCATGATGGGGCAAATTAAAACGCTTCGAGCAGAACTCTTCGACAATAGGATGAAATCGACTGACAAGATGAAACTTACTCAAGCAATTGATGACGTCAACCGTTCGCCACTAAGCCCTGAGCTCCTCGCCAAGGCCATCCCGGTAAAGTGCACCTTGCCAATCTTTGCATCAATCTTCGATGGGACAACAGACCCAACTCTGCACATCAAAATGTACCTAAGAGTATTCCTGGCTTGGGCTGATAGAGACGAAGTGCTTTGCAAGTATTTTCCTTCCAGCTTGAAAGGGGAAGCGTTTGCTTGGTATGACAACTTAACAGCCAGTTCGATCTCGACTTTCGAAGAGCTATCCAAAGTATTCATACTTCATTTCTTGTACAACAACTCATCAAAGCCAGGAGTAGAGAAATTGTTCAGCATTAGAGTAAGACCTGAAGAATCCATTAAAAGCTTGATAGACAGGTGGACCGCTCAGTGCGTAGAAGTAGGGAATGGAGCCTCAGAAAAAGACAAGGTGAGAGCATATCTAAATGCACTCGACAAGAACCATCCATTGTATGATAGACTCTTCTCCAAGAATGTAGAGACACTACAAGATCTCCGGAAGTATCAAAAGGAGAGAATCACACTGGACGAAATCAGGGAGCAAGCCACTCAAGGGAGAGAAGCTATATCAAAACAGGTGCACTCCATAAACAACTTATCACTCGAAGAGCGAGACCAAGCCATGAACCACCAAACAGGGGACTTTTCAAAACGAGAAAGGCATAACGATGCAGGGAGATATGGAAGCGAGGGCAAATTCGGTGATGGGAGGTATCATGATAACAGGAAGTACAACGAAAGTAGAGGTAATGACTCTCGAGGGGAGTTCGAAAATAGCAGCGCTCAAAGAGGAGATGAGGGAGGAAGAAAGTTCGGTGTGCAAAGACCAGGGTTCCCTGCATTCCAAGATAGAAAGTTACCAAAGTTGTGTGTAACCATCGAGGACGCTCTCCGAAGCATCGAACAATCCGAAATGGCAGGCGAGATGAGATACCCAATGAGCAGAGGAAACCAACCAAAGCACACTCGAAACTCTAAAGATTATTGTCAATTCCACCAATTCTATAGGCACACAACAGAGGACTGCGTCACGGCGCAAGATCAAATTTACTTTTTCATTTCAAAAGGAATATTCAAGCACTTCCTTGAACTACCAAAGCCACCTCCAAATCAGCCACAACCAAAGGAGGAGAAGAAGCACGAAGCATACGTCGTAACCATTGACCGAAGCATCCCAAGATTCGACGACTGCAACTCCATAGTTCATGCAAATATCTGTGGGCGAAATTTCAAAGGTATTCCTACTGATAGAATTCACAAGAGAGACTTTGAAGGAAAGGAAATATTGAGTGTAGCAATGAGAGGGCAACTGGAAGAGTGGCAGAGGCGCCCAGTTTTCTTTTCGGCAACAGACATCCCCGACGAAGGAAGATTGCACAATGATCCCTTAGTTATCACACTCCATATTGAGAAGACGGCGATGCCTAGAATAATCGTGGACCCAGGAAGTTCTGTGGACATACTCTTTGGGAGGACATACGACAAGATGTTTTGAAATGAAAGAGCCTTGGTGCCTTCTTCGTACAATGTCTATGGCTTCAATGGAAAGCCCTCGATGCCCAGGGGAGAGTTGGCATTACTGATTCATGTTGGAAAGATGGAACAACCCACATCATTTTGTGTAGTTGACATAGACTCGCCTTACAATGCAATTATGGGAAGACCTTGGCTACATAGCATCATGGGAGTGGCCTCCGCTCTACATAGAAGAATCCGATTCCCAACGCCACTTGGAAACGCAGAAATCCTAGGTGATCCCACAGAAGCTCGTGTATGCAACGAAATCGATGTTCATGCAAGAGAGCACTCGAGGCAGGATTCCCCAAGCAAAGCCAAGCACCCAAAGATAATAGAGTCTGGCATAGAGAAGTTTATAGCTGAAGTTGAGGCTGGAATATTCAAGATCAACAGAGGACTGCGTCACGGCGCAAGATCGAATTTACTTTTTCATTTCAAAAGGAATATTCAAGCACTTCCTTGAACTACCAAAGCCACCTCCAAATCAGCCACAACCAAAGGAGGAGAAGAAGCACGAAGCATACGTCGTAACCATTGACTGAAGCATCCCAAGATTCGACGACTGCAACTCCATAGTTCATGCAAATATCTGTGGGCGAAATTTCAAAGGTATTCCTACTGATAGAATTCACAAGAGAGACTTTGAAGGAAAGGAAATATTGAGTGTAGCAATGAGAGGGCAATTGGAAGAGTGGCAGAGGCGCCCAGTTTTCTTTTCGGCAGCAAGACATCCCCGACGAAGGAAGATTGCACAAGGATACCTTAGTTATCACACTCCATATTGAGAAGACGGCGATGCCTAGAATACTCGTGGACCCAGGAAGTTCTGTGGACATACTCTTTGGGAGGACATACGACAAGATGTTTTGAAATGAAAGAGCCTTGGTGCCTTCTTCGTATAATGTCTATGGCTTCAATGGAAAGCCCTAGATGCCCAGGGGAGAGTTGTCATTACTGATTCATGTTGGAAAGCTGGAACAACCCACATCATTTTGTGTAGTTGACATAGACTCGCCTTACAATGCAATTATGGGAAGACCTTGGCTACATAGCATCATGGGAGTGGCCTCCACTCTACATAGAAGAATCTGATTCCCAACGCCACTTAGAATAACAGAAATCCTAGGTGATCCCACAGAAGCTCGTGTATGCAACGAAATCGATGTTCAGACAAGAGAGCACTCGAGGCAGGATTCCCTAAGCAAAGCCAAGCACCCAAAGATAACAGATTCCGGCATAGAGAAGTTTATAGCTGAAGTTGAGGATGGAATGGCTGACACTACCATGGGAAGCCCCACAGTCTGCAAGCAAGGCACTCGACCTAGCAGCAAGGGAAAGGGACATTGCACCGAAAACAGAGAACAATTCCTCGTGGTAAGCAATAAGGTACCAATACCGAGCAAGTCGGCTAGCAAGACAGGTTCGAGCAGCGCGGGAAAAGATACTCTGTAGGAGCAATTTTGGGTCGGGCCATACGTAATTGAAAAGGCACCTGGGAACGATACTTACAGCCTAGTCAATCTCGAAGGACAAAAGCTAAGCACCCCAGTTGAGGGGAAGCATCTGAAACACCTTAATTAAAACCTTATATGTATGCAGCGCATAAGAAATATCAGTTAGAATGAAAGAATAAAAGAAACAGCTTAGTCTGTTGTTAAGAAAATACATACTGAACTCTTCGAGGTACTATACCTCGATTCAAACTCCAGAATCCTACTCAGATAGGCAAAGGTCCTACTCGAATAGGCAAACCTCCAAAGGCTCTCAAGCCATGAGTAGACATAAGTTAGTAAGATGAGCACTAAAAGGATCAAACCCAGAAATTTCAATATCAGTAATATACCTTATATTCTAACTAACTGAGGAGCTGATTTGACAACGGAAAAGGCCACTTTCTCCCACTTGTGTGTCTGTCATACCAGCAAAGAAGAGAAGTGTACATGTAGGTCAGTATGAAACGAACTAGAATACATAATTATCCAAGAACATGAACGAGTAAGTAACTATGTTACCTGGTATTTGATTGTCATTCTTTATAGCAAGCTCAACCATTCTGCAAGTTCCTGCAAAAATATAACAAACTAGTCCTCTTCCCTCCTCCTTTACCCGGGCTGGGGACCGGCATCTCAAATGGCGGAGTTAAAAAGGGGTTGACAGGTACACAAAAGCAAATAAATAAACAACATCGAATATTTGATACAAATATATATACACACAATATAATAATAATAATAATAATAATAATAAGGATGTCCAAACAATTACACTTACACAAGTGTAACTCAAAATATGTCCGTACTTGATACCCAAAAAACCCAACAAAAAAAAGCAGCAGTATATACAAGTGTTAAAGTTAAGCTGCACAAAAAGCCATTGCAAGAAGTGGAAAGTGCTCAAACAAGGATCATCCTGGTTATGGGCCATATAATGAAGCACTGTCCACCTACCAGATCTCCCAAAACATTGTAGTCATCCCCTTGTGGAGCATCGGGAACAGGATAGAGCGCATCCATAGCTTCCTCAACACAGACAACTCTCTCCACTTTGTGGTTCACGGTAGCCCTATGACAAGACTGCCCCTGCGCTCCACCAAGTACATGACCAGTTGCAACTGCATCCCCTTTACTGTTGATAAGACGCACCTGATGATCTCCCATAAGAGGTATAGCAGCTTCAGCAACAGCGTCAGCTACAGCAACTGAACATGATTCTCTGATTGGAGAATCAGAAAGATCACCAGGGGCAGAAGCTGTTTGACTGGAAGGAGAAGTAGTATCCTGAACCCTTCCAGTGGCAGCCATAAAACTCATAACATGCTGTAAGCATGACCAATACATTCAAAAATTGATCGGATTAGAATCTGATATATACAATGTACAATATACACAAGACATAAATGAACTAATTATAGGAGATCATGTTTCAAGCTCACCTTTGAAAGAAGCGTAAGATCATGTTGCATCTGGTTCATTCTAGCATCAGCATCAGTGAGTTTACATATGCCAGAAGATTTAAGGGCCGCCCCTACTTTCATATTTACTGCCTGCTTCATGGACATAGTTGAGGAAAAGGAACGACAATAGCTCTTTGGCTTGTCAACTCCAAACACTTCTGAAAGTGGATCGTCATCAAAAGACAGCTCCTCTGACTCTCCCTCGCCAGCTTCTAACAGGGCTTTTCTCTTCTTCACTGCAGCTTCTACTTGTTTCTGAAATTCAAGGGAATTTTTTTTTGTGTAAGAGTCTTGTGTACGTGAACATTCAAAATGTATGAGTCTTGTATACTCACATATTTGTCATCAAGACCTGTCACTATGTCTCCATTCTTGCGCTTATGTCCAAGCAACCATTGTTCTCCACGGCATTTAGCAACAGGTTTTTTTTCTTCTTTTGACTGTATAATCGATATGAACAGTAACAGGGGTTGTAAAGGTAACATACAAGGAGAATTTAAATGTTCTTAGAGAATCACCAAAGTACTTACCACCATGTATGACTTGTTGGCATATGAGAGTCTTCCTAAGCAATGTGTGTACTCTCTATGCTTCTGATTAGCTCCCAACTTTGTATGCTTCTCTGCAACTCCTTCCTCGTGCTCATTGTCGATAAACCGCTCCCAGACATCGGTGTTCATGCCATATGGACACTGGGCAATCATCTCTTCCCTGGTATTGCATTTGTCAAGAATGTTAGTCCGTAGTCCCCATTTGTGGGACCTAAACTTTTGTGGAAACATCCCAGAAACGGCCACTCTAGCCAGAGCATCGTCGATGGGGAAACAAAAAGTGTCCTGAAAAGAACAAGAAAATATTTATGTCAGCAACAAAAGACTGCGGTTGCCAATAGCGTAACGCACAAATGGACAAAAAAACACAGTGGTTGTATTATAGATTGAAGGGAGATCTTTACCATTAGAGCGGCCCACATCGTGTCCTTGCACTTTTGAGGTACAAGCCTCCAGTCTTTGCAGTCGACGGGACAGTGGGATCTGATGAGCTTTCCAGCCTTGGTAGCAAACCTACTGGCGTTTACTCCCATTGGTCTTCCATGCTCATCGAGGTCAACGAGATATCTGGATCGAAGGAATCTTGGATCACAGCTACCACTGGGAGGAGTACTAGTAGTTTGAGAAGCATCAGGACTACCACTAGGAGGAGTACTAGTGGTTGGTGATGAAGTTTCATCTGACTCCTGACTTGACATCTTCATACAAACGAACCAAAAACAAACAACAAACAATATATGAGAAAACTTGAATACATATCAAGTTATGAAAGTAAAAAACTAGAACTTTGGTTGAAACCCTAAGTTTGGATCCATAGATCACAACACCCACAAGTAAGTAACTTATTAAGCATAAACAATAGAAGCAGCGAACAATCAAAAACCTGCACTTTGGTTGAAACCCTAAGTTTGGAGTTGTGATCTATGGAAAGAGATCACAACACCCACAAGTAAGTAACTTATTAAGCATAGACAATAGAAGTAGTGAACAATAAAAAAAACTCAACTATTCTTAAAGCAAACAACAATTGTTAAGCATACACAACCTAAGAACCAATTGAAAAAAACAAGATAGATCTAAAGAAATTACCTTTCGAGATTGATTGAGGTACAGGGTTAGATGCGTGGTAAGAGGTATGAACGATGTGAGTGAAGATCGGAAGAGAGTTTGTGAAAACAGGAAAACGGCAACAAAGCTTCAACTCCATCTTCTCTTTTTTTATAGAGAAAAGGTAGATTCAAAATGTTTCTGAAATTTGGAGAAGGGGGAAAAGAAATTTGAGAGGGAATCGAAAATTTTGGAGGAAAAAGAGGAATTGGGAGAGGGAAACGAAAATTGAAACAAGTATCTGAGTTGGGATTTGAGTGGGAAACGAAAATTTGAGATCTAAAAGTTAGCTCCAACTTTTGGACAGAGAGAAAGTTGCCCAAAGTTTCAATAATAAAGAGAGATATGTTTTTGGTCCCAAAAATCGAGGTGAAAAGATCATACGGATCGAGCTTAAATGTTGCGATTGACTTTGTCAAGTCAAATTAAAATTTTGGTCAACTTCAAAAGTTAGGGTAGGACATGGGACACCAAAATAAAATCATATGGCATTTTCTTATAACAAAACACGTCCAATTTGGACGGTGGAGATTTCGCTTAACAATAGTAATCTAAGGTGGATATTTTCTTACAAAAATTAGTAATATCTATGAGACGATTTGTTATTTTCCGTCGAAAATGCAAAGGCAGATGAGAATTTCTGATTTAGGGATTTGTTTGATATTGTTGTTTGGAGATTTGTTTTCATAAGAACTGATTTATAAATGTTAACTAATAACTGATTTGTACCAATTCAAAGTGAAATTTGTTTGATCCTCAACTTTGGGCAAGTAATTAAGTTAGAATCTTCTTTGAACACCAAACCACTGCCGAACTTGCCATACTATGAGTCAGGATCTTTCACAGAACCACTGACGTACTCTATCCCTTTATGAAAAATTCAAGCAAGAATCCTTGTAGAATCTTAAAAGAACCTTAAAAGAACCCACTTTGGGCAAGTTTGAGTTACAATCTTCCTCTGAACTCCAAAGCACTCACTAAAATAGTAATGTTTCTGAGACGGTTTTGTTGTTTCCGTAGAAAATTGTAATATAGGTGAGACGATTTTTTTTATTCCGTGGAAAATACTAATGTAGCCGAGACGGTTTTGTTGTTTCCGTCGAAAATAGTGATATTTCTGAGACGGTTTTGTTTTTTCCGTAAAAAATAGTGTTGTATTTGAGAATCTTCCTCTGAACTCCAAATCACTCCCTAATTTGCCATACTTTGAGCCAGGCTCTTCCAGAGTAGCACTGATCCTATCCAAAAATGGCAAATTCAAGGTGGAATCCTTGTAGAACCATAAAAGAACCCATTTTGGGCAAACGAGAGTTACAATCTTCCTCTGAACTCCATTTCAAATCCCTAATGGCAGTGGAAAATAGTAATGTATGAGACGGTTTTGTTGTTTCCGTTGAAAAAGGTGCTGTATGAGACGGTTTTGTTGTTTCCGTTGAAAAAAGTGATGTAGTTGAACTCTGATCACTCCAAACCACTCCCTAGATCATGTGTCTCTGAGCCAGGATCTTCCAGAGTTGCACTGATCCTATCCATTTATGGCAAATTCAAGGTGGAATCCTTGTAGAAGCATAAAGGAACCCATTTTTGGCAAGTTTGAGTAATCTTCCTATGGACATATATGCCACTAGGACAGTTTCATTGTTTTTTCTCCCAAACCCCTTGGGCCTAAAGCAGTAGTTTTGTTTTTTAAACGAAAAGAAAATTACATTACTGAGCAAAGGATTTACAAGATAACTGATTTTCACTGATTTACATTAAGCTGACTAGCAGGGATATCTGAATACATAAAAGATCTTCCAGTTTTCCTGCATGTTTCTGCCAGAGTATCTGACTAAAGAAACAAAAAAAACCCACACTTCCAGTTCTGAATACAACTCTGACTAAAGAAACAAAAAATGGGTCAGAGTTGATACAATCAGAGTTAAGAGTATCTAGGTTAATCATAGTTATGAAAGCGCACACACAATCAGAATTAAGAGTTTCAGTGTGTGCGCCATATCCATAACTACTGGTAACACAACCAGTTTCCCCAAAATATCCCAAAATATACAAAAAATTATGTTTATACACACAAATATCAATAATAGGAACTCTCTGAACCCGAGTCCCCATCCTCGTCATCCTCATCCCCATTAACAATATCACTCTGTTCATCATTTTCTTCCTCTTCGGAATCTTCCTCCTCGGAATCTTCCTCATCATCAGGTTCTTCTTCCTCCTCCTCGTCAGAATCTTCCTTCTCATCCCCATTTTCTTCCTCATCTTCTTCTTCTTCTTCTTCTTCTTCTTCTTCTTCTTCTTCTTCTTC
>JAJJMA010174169.1:0-10242 GCA_023529015.1 Papaver nudicaule
AACAAAACAGAAAACCTGGAGTAGGTAAAAATTCTGAACAAGTATTCTGCTTGCCTTTTTCTTTCTTTTTTGTGTTTTCTTTACTTTTTGTATTGCCTAATTTTACAGCCCTATAGTGGGAGAGAAGAGAGATGGATTATACCTTTTAAATCTACATATAGGCCAACTAATAAAAAAATTGCATCCTATTGCACCAAATGAAGGAAGGGCAAAATGATGATATAAGCGCCTCCTGCAAGGAAATCAAGTGAGTCATTTTCTTGATCTAAGATGATTGTCTTAGTATGCTGATAATATGGCAAAAGGAATAAATTAAAAGAAATAAAAAATAGTGCACCACCTCATACAACCTTTTTATCATATGGGAACCTGTGGGCACTGTTAGGAAGGGAACGCGAAAATTCTATCCTCAATTTTTGTGCGACAAAGTGGGCACTCGGAACAAGCAAGCGAACAGGGCTTGCATACTGCAAATCAAAGGATGAATATAAAGATAAATCTGGATAAGCACACTTAAAAGCTGTACATTGCAAGGATAAAAATTGCTTACAGCAGAAGTGTCGGCAGGGAAGGAGAAGAGACGCCGTCGATGATTCAAAGCATACTTTACAGATATGTGAATTAGTATCCCCATTTCCAATGGATTCTTGAAGCTGCTTTTCTTTCATCTCTTGCATCTTTGCCTACAGTAAGTAGCAATTCAGTTTCAGACAAAATATATACCCTACAATAGTCACGCATCAGCAACAGCCAGCAAATTTTACGGACAAACTATTAAAAAAAAAACAGAATGTATGCATTAATTACCGAAAGATGGAGAAAGTGAAAGGGAGTTGTAAACTAAAATATGTACCTTAAGGCGAACAACCAAAGGTTGTTCTACTTTATTGACATTGTTAACCGGTTTTGCACTTTCCTGAACTTGCAACTCTTTAACACCAACATTTTTTTCGTCATTATCGCCTGTTTTGTAATTATACACATGTTCACTTCCCTCGCTAGACTTTCCGTCATATTTGGATTCAGAGCCACCGCCCCCTTCTTTTTTCAGTTTTGCAACAAGCACCCACATATTTGCCAAGTCATTTTCTAAAGCTACTTCTCTTTTCCTTGCTTCATCAAACTGCTTCCTATATTCCTCTTCAGCAAACTCCCTCTCAGCTAAAGCTGCCTCAAGAGCTGCCTCTCTATGTTTCCTTGCTTCAAGTTCCATCTTTACATCATCTCGATCAGGGTTCCAGTATTCCCCATCCTCGTATGCTGTGCCTGGAAGTTCACTACCCCTGACAGGAAACCTATTTTTTCGCCCTACCTTCGTATTGTCAACTTTGCTCTCAGAATACTTGCGGTTTGACCCATTGTTACTATGTATTCCACCTTTATAACCTGCCACCATATCTTGAGCAGCACCTAGTTCTTTTGCTTGTCTTGAATTCTGTAATGAAAGCTTGGTGACTTCATCAGCCAAATTCTTTAATTCAACAGCGGCAGCAGACGCCAATTCCTTTGCATAAGAGGCCTCTTCAGCCAACTTCTGATTCTGTACGCGCAGTCCACTATTCTCCTCCTTCAGCTGCACATGTTCTAGATATAACTTTCCGTTGATCTGCGGGAGAAAAGACAGCACTGGTAAGTAAGTGGTGAAAACCTTTGAATGAGACACATGGATATCTTAGTTACTGCACAAGATATACCAGAATCACTCAACATTCCGGCCAAGATATTGCATCAAAGTATTAAATGTACTAATGTTCTGTGATTTAGCATCGTGTGAGCAAATGTCAGCTCTAAAACATACCCTAATATAACCAAGTTTCATAAAATGTATATATATATTTATTCTGAAAAAAAGTTTGTTATCTCATAAGAACGTTAAAACTTGAGACACATGTAAAAAAAGAGTGAACTCTTCTGTCTAGATGTTAACAGATACTAGAACTCTGGTACAACATAAACAAGTTGTTCACAATCAACTGTTTCATCAAGCTTTAGGTTAATAATTAACTACCTGTTCAGAAGATGGCGACTTATCACCTGTCGCCGATGCCAGCTGCTGCTGCAACAGAAGCACTTGGTCTTGCAATTGTTTAACTTCCAAACACTAAGGCAAAAATTAAAGATTATCAGAATTGTTATGGAGAATCAAAGGAAAAATCCCTCGACAATTTCCAACAAACTTAAAAGGCTAAAACCTTCTAATAAAGATAACTAAATAGAAATTAATAGCAGCTAATAACCTTATCCATCAATTGCTCCTGGAGAACACGGTTGTCTGCTGATTTTATCTGCATCCATAGTTCAAACCATTTTAAGGTTATAACGCAGTGCACGTTTAGTAGTTGCAAAGTTGCTTTTGCAATGCCAAGAAGAAAATAAACAGTAAAGAATAACGACAGAACCTCTAGCTCAAAACCCTTCTCGTTGCATTGAGTCATCAATCTCATCACCGTCTGCTTTGCAAAGTATACACCCGGAAGTAATGAGTAATCACACCCGAAAGTCAAATGAGTAACCACACCCGAAAGTCAGATGTTTGCAAACAACAAGAGATAAGAGACAGTGATGAAAATTCAAACTTACCTGCTGCATATCAACAATGGATGCATCAGCTATTGAAGCTTCACCACTTTCAGTGATATGCTTCTCTAAAACCTTCAACTGTTTCATCTTTTCTTGGATCTCATTTTCTAACTTCTGGATCTGTATTGAAAAATTATATAGCACCAAGAAATCAGGCTTACGAAACAGGAAACTATTGGCACGAAAAAAATTATTCAGCAAGCTGAGCCATTGGTTCATCTGCCGACAGTTTTGTGCTAATACATAAGGAGATCCAATAAATTAGTAGCAAGGATTTAATTAAAATTGAAAAGTAACTTTTGTCTATCTAAAGTGTACCTAAGCAAAATTTGAGCAACACTTTCTGGTTTCCACAGTATTTCATCCTAAACTAATCAAGCAATGTACTTTCAGTTCTCTATTTTTCTTAACCAAGACTCTTAGAACGCCTTAAAGATGAAATACAAGCAGTCCATGTTAGTGGTGGCCATACTGGTATGTGTGACCAATCTCAGCGCTAGCCTATAAGGGTTCTTACTATGCAGATTTACCCAAAAGGTAAAGCTTCCAACATCATACTCAGTACTTCAAGTAAACAAGTGAAATTTATACCTGAGGCTGCATTGCAACAGGATCATTAACAGACTGCTCCTTTAATCGCTTGAGAGTACTGGTGCTGAATGCAATCTCTCCAGCAAGCATCTTAACTTGTTCAACAAGTAGATCCATCTGATCTGACGTCCTCCTAGCCTAAGATAGAATAGAAAGGAAGAAATGACTACGGATTCGACAAATACTATAGAGAATCTGAATATGGATATATATACATCCATCAACTTGTAGATGCACACAAAAAATAAATTTCTAAGAGTGCATAGCACACTGATCCTACACAATCACCCTTAACTAAACATGCTGTAGAAACTTTTGAGAAGAAGGAATATGAATGAGACAAGACAAAAAAAATAGTATTCGAAAAAAACGAGATAGAGCATCCACTATGTTTTCTCTGTACATCTCAAGACTTATCAGCAACCATGACAGCCTCAGTTGTTATTTTTACAGTGAAGTTCATCACAATGACATGTTAATCACAGAACCTACCATGTATCACTTGGTTATCTCAAAACAAAGATGAATATCAGACAAGAGAGACGAACACTCACTTGAGTTGACTCAGTAACAGAACTGCCGAGCGGTGATTGTTCATCATTCCACTTGCTGGAAGATTTTCTATAATTATGATCAGGAGAAGGGTCACATAAACCAGAAGATGGAGAATCTCTATCGCTTTCTATATCCAATCTCTGAAAAGAAAAAGAATGAAAAATTAGCATCTATGGTAATATAGGAGGGCAAATACATGTTCAAATTTTCATGACAGAAGAGAAACAAAGTATTTACATCATCTTCACCGTGTTGTTGGTGACTAGATATATCACTCAATCCAGGAATAGTATTCTTCGAAGAAACAAGTATGAGCTTGGTAAGCCTTTGAATTCTACTCATTAGAGCTGCTTTTGCTTCCTCTTCTTCCTCTAATCTTGACTGCATCTTTACTTGACCCTCTTCATACTATTCAAAAGAATCAGCTCAAAAATGGTCAGCTCCATATGAGAAGGTTCATAATATCGTATTGATTCTAGACAAAATAGATAAGTTCTAAATAAAATATACAAACCTTTTGCTTTAAAGTCAGGATCTCCTCCTGATTAACACCCTCAATCATTCCCTGTCTCAGTTGATCGAGTTCTTCTTTGAGGTTCGAGATTTCCTTCTGATATTTTTTTATCAATGACTTCTCATCAATAATCTGGAATAAAGGGTATTTGCAACCAACAGTTAGCTCAAAATTTTCTTTTCATTATAACCGAGGTAATTCCCATAGATATTCTTAGCTCATGACGTGATTATATAATATAATATAAGGAGTTACCCTGTTACGTGAAGCAAAGATTTCCACTCGCTTTGCCCTGTTTGCAAACTTCAAAGTATTATGTGTTTCTTCCATGTTACTGGATGCAGGAGTAACTGTGCAAATGAGCTGCAGAAGAAGAAAGCCAAGTTTAAAAAATAGATACGCATAGTATTATGACTGGAAGGTTAAATTAGTTTAGATATAAAGAAAAATGAAAGTATAACAATGTCGAAGACTTAGACTTTGTAACTCCAGAGAACTCACAGATACGTGTCCATGTCCACTCAAGGAAGACTGCAGAAGTCTGGTCAGCTTAGAATCACGATAAGGAACATGAGAAGCTTTCCCCTCGCTTAGCTTGCCAATTACCTTCAGAGTTAAGGTTATGCTCATGATCAGTGACTAGGTCAAAAACTAAATTGATACACAAGTATACTAAATTAGAAATTTAATCAACAGCAGATCACCACATGCTTGAATCCTTACATATTTCAATTTGTAGGCCAAAAAAAAAAAAAAAACTTGAGAAACTAAACTTGTCAGTAATCAGTCCTTTGTTTATACTTGAGGACAGTATCAGTTCCTGATGGTTACTTCTCCAATGTTGTTTCTTCCTAGTTTCTACTTCCCATGCTTTTTACAAGAAATATCGTCCCTTGAGTTGAAATTTTCATACTATCAAGGTATGTAAATAGTATTTTAAGTCATAAGAAAACAAGGATCGTTGAAACATCCGTCGAAACAAACAATATCTCCAGCGAGAGTGATGTAAATGAATCAATATAACAAGAAAAGTGATAGATCAAACATTAAAACTGTTATCTGGCCTTGGTGGAAGTAACTATTAGCACCTACAGTTCCAAGAGTTAGTAGACTTTTGTTTATATATGATCCTTCCTTTCTTCGGATTCCAGTTGTTTCAGCTTTTGAACTCTCCGATCCAGCTAGATCAATCAGATTCTACAACACACATGCACACAGTAAGACGAATAGCCTTAACCAAAGGAACTACATTAAGTTTCATAGTTGACAGTCGTTCACAACTTACAAGTTGAGAAAATGTCACTTCATCATATTCATCACCATGGGCACTACTTTCAATCATCTGTGGGAAAAACAATCTTGCATTTGGTAAAGAATATTTATATACAAAGAAACACGTACATATAGGAAGTAACAGTGCTAGAAGAAGAAAAACAGAAAAAGTAAAGATTTGTGACGACTGACAAGAAGTTCAAACTCCATGGCAGAGACTTATGGTCAAGATTATTACCTGAACCAATTCGCACAATCTTAAAACAAACTGAAGAAAAGTAGAAAGCACATAATCTAAGGTTTTGGGCTTGAAAATCAAAGATAATAATGTGACGACCACCACTCTAAGCCTTATCAAGATTACTTCAAATTTTACCAGCTGAATCACATTACAACAACAAATTCTAATATGTATATATATATTTTGTCATAGTCAACAAAACATTGTGTTCATATTGCAAACAATAAACAGACTCCAATGTCCCTAGTAACCAGAGCTAAGTTCAGAAAGCAAATGCGGAGTAGCTTTCTTCATTAAAAAGATATGTTACCAGTGTGAAAATAGTGTGACTCCGGCTACTGAACAAGTTAAAATTGTTTGAACCAACGTGGCGATGCTCTGTCATCAAAAATATCACCAGTTAGATCCATTTTATAAGTGGGGAGAGACAAAGAGAGAAAGAGTAGCTGCTGAGATGGTACGCATGATATACCTTCTCCAGCTGCAATGAAAGAAAGTGCATGCCC
Source organism: Papaver nudicaule (assembly GCA_023529015.1). Lineage (NCBI taxonomy): Eukaryota > Viridiplantae > Streptophyta > Magnoliopsida > Ranunculales > Papaveraceae > Papaver > Papaver nudicaule. The sequence continues at coordinate 6,260 of JAJJMA010174169.1, forward strand.
CGGAGATAAAACCACTTCTTGCTTTATGCCTTCAACATAAGTCCCCTGCAAATTTTCAGGCTCACGATTAAAACAATGACGAAGTACTAAAAATGATTAGAAAAAGGAGGAAACTTAATGGTTTCGGCAAGTGACTTCAACCTGTGCGTCCTCCCTAACACGTAAATTTTGTCCTGTTGGGTCAAGCAGGTCATTGATCACCTGCAGCAAGCAGAATATACATGTATATCCGATGACTTTTAGATATAGAGTTGAGGACATAAAAGCTATATGCCAAAGCAAATACTCCAACAACATATATTATACTAGTCTTACACCCCCACTAACGGATGTAGCTATAAGGTATAAGCAAAACGATTTTAAGTCATTACACCGACAGTGAAAGTGTGAAACGCATTATATCAATTTATAACTGTATGTTACTATTTATACTTGCCTCATTGTAGATTTCGAGGTAAGAAACGCGAAGTAAGAACTCCCTTCCTGGAGTCTACAAGGAGAAGATAAATTATTAAAATAATGATCACTTAAGGATTTGGCCTAACAAAGTACAGCTTCACGTTAATGTCACAAATGCCGGACAAACTTACATCTTGGATTGTGCTGAAAACATCCTTGATGGCCAGGGGTATGACTCCTGGAGATGTGTGATCTCCCTGGAAACAATTGATGAAAGAAAGATTAGAAAGTTTCTGATGCCTTGATTTGTTGGTACTCAACATAAGAAACAATTACACAAACATAGAAAGAGTTGCAGAGTAAAGGTAACGAGACACGAGATAGTTCAACTATGTAAGAGGTTTATAAATATAGAAGCAGAAAACTTGGCAGATTTTGAAGTTTCGCTGAACTGGCATTGTGGGGGGGGCAGACTGCAAGATCTAAGGATTATGATTTTAAGGCTCAGCAAGGACAGTTTAATACTAAAATTAAATTTTATGACGACTGAAGTGCCAGGAGGAAAAATGTACAATATCATCTTGAAGAATCAGGTACTTACATGCATAGTATGTGTCTTCCCACTACTTGTAACACCATAGGCAAAAACAGTTCCTGCAAGTGCAATGTAAACACAGAAAAGAATCTTAAATCTTTTATAGCAGTCACAACTCAAAATTTCTTTATACAATAGGTTAGTAAGAATAGTGCCAATTCCTACTCATAACACTCTATTTGGCATCAATTCAAGCCTTAACCAAACTAAGAAGCTATATTACCATTAATGCCATCCATTGCATTCTTGACTACAGGTCGAGCAGCTACTTCATACACAGTCTTGGTACTGGTTGCTGGTCCAAAGACTCTATCTGTAATGAGAACACAACTACCAATCAGAAATAAAATTAGGTAAACGAATAAATCCACACCTTTATTGCCACAATCTTAAAAGACAGTTTCACTGGTTTATAGAGACAATTATGATTGAAATAGAGTAAACCTCTAAAAACAGCACTAATAAAGAGAGTATGGATACATCCACATGAAAACAGCGATTAAACTACCATATGCTAGAACTTCTCAATGCATTGAACATTGGAGTGAACCATACGCTAAAACCTCCTCAATGCATTGAACTAACTAAGTAGGAATTATAAATACAAAGGGAATTCTGTACTTGAATTGTGCAATTTGACATCATCGGAAACTTCAATGTAGAACAAATTTCAATGAAATTAGATATTCCAAATTCAAATCGAAAAGGAAACTTACCGAATGCATATGCTGTAGCTGGATTAAATTGGCAGCGGACGATCTTTTCTTTATCAGCATACCAAGCGATCTCATCTCCACGCTGAAATTCCCGTCCACTATACCACCAACCACAATACGAACAAAATCACTAAACAAAAAATTCTCAACTGCGTGAACTCAAAAATGCAACCCTAAATCCTCAAATTCCAATCCTCGATCAAATTCAAACAAATAGATCTACCAAAATTGAACCGGATCTAGAAAATCATACCTCAATGGACGAAACCGAACGGTAACAGAAATACTCTCCCCGGATTTAGTCGAATCAATAGGTTCCATAATAAGGTCTTCAGAAGTAGGAAACGGAATAGGAGTAGTACGATTTACAAGATTTCTTGTTGTACTACTACTACTAGGACGATGCGCTGAATCACTTCTACCTCTATTAATCGATTTATTACTATTAAAACCATTCCCAGATGAAGAACCATATAATGAAGACGAAGAAGATGAAGAACGCGGAAATACAGATCTTCCACCACCACCGCCATTATTGCTACTATTATTCAGAGACGAAGACGATGAAGATGTTGAGAATGGTGTTGATGGTTTCCTATGTCCAAATGGTGAACTACTTCTTCCTCTTGACGATGCCATCAAGTCTCCAATCAAATGTGAACCAAGAGAACAGAAGAAGTCTGGTGAAGAAGAAGACGAAAACAAAGAGAAAGAAGAAAGAAGAAAAAGAGAGAGAAAATCTGCGTCAGTTGTCACATGCTCAGAAATTCTTCTCCATTTCTAAAGAAAGAGAGAGAGACAGAAGGGAAAGTGTTGGTTTCTTCATGTTTAAGCCAAGCAAGAAGAGAACTCTCTGGAGGAATTAGTTTGAGGGAGGAAGGAAGAGGAGAAGACTGTAATCAATCCCTTCAAAAGAATTTGGTAGCCAGAGAGGTCCGAGTGAGAGAGAGAGAGGGGGGTGGGAGAGGGAAGGAGATTTGAGATTTTATTTTAAGGGTTATTAAAAATTGAAAATGAAATTGAAATTGAAATTGAAATTTTTTACATGGTGTGACGTGGAGAGAATGGATGACGTGGGGCAAGTGTGGTGGGGTGGGAGTATTTTAAACATTGTTGGAGGAGAGAATCTTGCGCGCGCTTAAAAAAAGGGGAAAAAAAAAACTTTGAAAAACTGAGGTGTAAAATGGGCGGGAATAACCGTGTTTGGTTTTTTATGGTGGAAGGTGGAACGAAATTATGATTTTTGTTTGTTGGGTTGTAAAAGAGTGATTGGGTATTTATTAGGGTTAGATATACGGAGTAGAATACAGTTAATGTGTTTGGGACCATGTTTGTTTAGTGACTTCGAGTGTAAGGAGTAGTATGGTACGTTAATTGTTGTTTAATTGGAAGACAAGAGGGGAGGATGGTGAGAAGCGGTGTAGATGTGTAAATCGCAACCACTGGTTTATGCAACCTGATAATATAAATGGAACCCTACCACTTGTTAGTTCTTGTGGTCGGTTGGTGTAAGGTGTTTTTGTTATTCCCTTAGAGCATCTCCAACAGTAGGTAGAGGTCTTAATTTTTATTGCCACATAAGATCTAAGACCCAATATTCTTGAAAATGAATCTTCAATAGTGAGGTTTTTGAGTTTAAAGGTGATGACATGGACTACAAAAGGTGTGAGAGAAAGTCTTAACTAGACTTTCGGGAATACCCTCAATTTTATTTTATTTTCTTTAATAATTATTCTAAATTAAATTAAATGGCTAAGATTTAATCCACATAAGATATCCTAAAGGTTGTAACATCCATTGTTGGAGATTGTTTACTACTCCCTCCGTTTCAATTATATAGGCGGAGGGACCAAATCTCTTAGATTAAGAAGACATTTTTAAAGTCATAAATTTCCATGTTTTTTCTTGCTTTGCCCCTTGTCTTATTTTCTTCACAAGTACCTATGTATTATTAATAAGGGCAAAAGTAGTAAAAAACCATCTTGATATTTGTACTCCGCCTATAATTTGAAACATGAAATAGTCCATTTTCCGCCTATATAAAAGAAACGGAGGGAGTAGTTTTTAGGTTAACCCACATAAAACCTTCAAAATAAAGGTCTAAATAAGACCTCCACATAAGAATTTTTCCACTCACTATTGGAGATGCTCTAAGAGCATCTCCAATAGTAGGTGGAGGTCTTAATTTTTATTGCCACATAAGATCTAAGACCCAATATTTTTGAAAATGAATCTCTAGTAGTGAGGTTTTTGAGTTTAAGGGTGATGACATA
>JAJJMA010174179.1:0-12370 GCA_023529015.1 Papaver nudicaule
CCGTTGTATAACGAAGAAGTTATGAGTGATTTATTGAAACTGAAAAGCGTGGCTAAAAGCTGAATTCGGGAAAAGGAGTAAGGAAGCTTCTGGAACTTTCTGGAACGCTTTTCAAAAGCGTTGGGGTTCGCGAACCGCCACCTCGGGATTTACGATTAGGGTTTCCTGTCGTGTTTCTGAGGTCCATCTCCTGGCTTTGATGGCCCACTTTCACACCTGTGTTGTGGTCCGTTCTGATTAGAGTTTTGCTACAATTATCTTTTGTAGAATATCTTTTAATCAAGGGATAAGTTTATCCTTTCACAATTGTTATGAAACCAAAACTCTTAAATGAGGTAGTTATAATCTATCAAACTCTTGTTAGATAAACACCACTTGGTTTCTACAATAGAAAGGTGACTAGATTCATTGTGTGCAAGTTAAGTAACGGGGCGTGTTTACACATTCACTAGCTAACTTGTTGCACAAGGAATCTTAGCTTTATCCTTAAGCAACCATCACTATAAATAAGCATACATGTAGCTTAACAAACCATCCCTGCTGGTGTGTGTGCTACACAAGGTTGTTCTCTGCTATTTCTGTTCTTCACGAACAAGGTGAGAATTACATAAGACTTTACTTAGGGATTGTAAAGCCAAGTTTAACTATCTTTCTTCTCTAGATAGTTCTGAACTTGTATCCAGGTAGACCATTATAATCCTTGTCTATTCTATGGTCCTTCTCTTCTGCAATAAGGCCATTCAAGGATTATAGGTTGTAAAACCAGGATTGATAGATTCGATCTATATTGTACATCAACTTAGGTTGTTTTACATATAGGTTAGAGATTCTGCAAGATATCTCTAGGTTCTCTAGTTGTTCTTGCAAGAATACAATTAGGTCGTCACGGTTCTCGTGCAAACCCTAATTGTGTGCTTTTGATACCTGACCTTGTGAACGGTTTCTCAAAGCACGAAACAAGTTTTCCAAAACCTTGATTATATCTAAAGGGAAAATTGTTCTTTACGTATTCTCTGTCGAAAGACGGTTTGAGTACAAAAAGCCTTTGACAGCGGTCAAAGCAACTCCTAGGCCTGTAAAGGACGTCAGCTGGGGGAATCAAGTGCGTGACGATCTGTGGGGGATCCAGAGACGTAAGGAGTACAACAGTAGCTGATTTGCTTGGAGGGTGGAATCGGTCTCTTCTACATTCCAATCCGAAGTCTGATAGTAGGTTAGTGCTTGTAGACAGTTAATATTGTGTGGTGTTCAAACTGGACGAGGTCCCGGGGTTTTTCTGCTGGATTGCAGTTTCCTCGTTAACAAAACTTCTGGTGTCTTGTGTGCTTTACCTTCCGCATTTATATCTCTGATTATATATTAAAGCGACACAAGTCGTACGTTATTCATATCCTGACGTTGATTCCAAATCTTGAATAAAGATTTACAGAGACTTGTCTTTGTAGGAATTGATCACTTGTGATCACAACTCAGGTTATACAGATTTGGATATTGAAATTCAATTTCTCCATATCTGACCATAAGTCTCACGAGCCAAAACGAAAAGTTGGTAGTATTTCGGTACCCCTCATTTTTCAGGAGTGATGGTCTTCTCGCCAAACCAGAAGTGCATATAATCAGTTTCCGCATAACACCTCTCAAGGAATGCAGAAACAAGTGGTCTGTCATATCCAATGGTGGAAGTACTGGCAACGGCAGGATACAACCCCGAGTTCTTGACGATCTCGACCACTTGAGGGGATTCACCGCTAGCTAACCACTTCTCCAATGCTTCAGGATCCTCAGGGTGTGCACCTACCCTTTCCAAGGGCCATTTGCCTATCTTTCCCGACGCCGATTGGTGTTTGAGAAGACGTATTGCATCCTCGTGATCCTACAAAACATAGATGTTTTGTAACATGAAATGGAGTTATCTTGGATGAATAAACGAAGAAAAGAGAACTAAATGAGATACTTATGATGGTTCTGTAGACGATATTGGCCCAACTACCCACATAGCCCCATAAGACGTCCATATTATCCAAAGGTGCACCTAGCTCCTCGTCGGGAAACATCTGCTCTTTGGTTGGCATGTAACTCCTCATTTGTTTCTTAGCCTTCTTTTCTTGAGCCCCTTGTTGTCCACCCTCTTGTTGAGCCTCCTGTTGTCCACCCTCTTGTTGTATTGGTTGTTGGGGATGTACAATTTGAAGCGGTTGTATTGGTTGTTCAGGTGCTTCATTCTCGGGCTCTTCCCCCGCCGGTAAGACAACCAATACTCCACCCGCTGGTTGTTGAGCATTAGCTGCATCAGCTGGGGATTTCTCTTGTGTTTCTTCAACTGCAGGTGTTGTTGTTTCATCGATGGGTTGATCGACATCAAGCTGTCTAGCAGCAGCTTTACGACTGGCCGCACTCAAAGGTGCACCACCCTCTCGACGGGGAGGTAGTCTAACTTGTGTGGTGGTAGGATCTGCAACATGATCCGCTCTCTTCTTCTTTACAAGCTCTTTACCCTTAGCCTGTGGTGAATTGGATTTCATGTTTTCCCTACAACACAAAACAAGAAACAAATTAACAGTTACACAGAAATCAATCAGCTCAAATAAAATGAAATATAAACCGATTAATAACATAAGAAAAACAAACGGTGGACATTGGTGAAAAAATAAACCGATTATATTTTTGTACTTACACCAATCGGCTTTTGTAAGTGTTTATAACCAACGATTATGGAGTCACAGGAAAATCAAGATTTGTATACTACATTAATCGGCACACAAAGTCTTAAACATAAAACGATTATGAAAGAAAGAAATAAACGGTGAACATGTTTATGAATATTAACCGATTAAATTTTGGCTCAAATCAGTCGGTTTATTCACATAGAAACAATCAACGATTAAGGCTATGAAACTTCATGAATTTTTAGCCTGAAAATTTCATGCAATCGGCTTAAATAAGACAACATATATAACGAATAACAACTGATATAGGCTCACTAAACACAAAAGAAGAAACGATTATGGCAGAATTCTTTCGTTGATTATTCATACGAAATTGTAACGATTGTGCCCTAGAATTCGAAAAGGCAAATTTCTAAATTTTAGAGGGAAAACTAATCGGTTTATGTTCAATTGAATATAAAACGACTGATAATAATCGGTTTAAAATCAGAACAACGTACAACGATTGTTCTTCGTTGCAGTTTCAGAAGATGAACATGATGAACAATCGTTGTATATTTACACTAACATACAACGATTCTGGGTAACAGTTGCGAACTGTCGGTTGAAAATCATCAAATTGGAGTGCAAATTCAACCAAATTTCAAATGAAATACCTCATTCTCATCACCAGGGGTGGGCTCTTCTTCTTCTGCTTTTCTTTAAGAGCTTGTAATTCCTCTTTACTCGCTCTCCTCGTTTTCGGGTTCGATGAAGAAATTTGATAAACTTTGTCTACGTCGATTCCTGATTCTTTGAATAATCTAGGGTCCGGTCCTTTGTTCTTTTCTCGTTCCATCGCGTTTTATAGAAATTAATCGTGATTTTTTTTCTAGAAATCGTCGATTCGTCGACGATGTTTTGGTTTTGAAAATAAAATGAAAATGAACTAGAAGAAGAAGAGAAAGAAGAAGAGAATCGGTATATTTATGAAAATGAAATTTGGTTTAAGTTTTGGGGTTTAATTAGAGAAGTTACTGTGGGGGCATTTGGGTATTTTCGCCAATTTTTAGTTGTCCCATAACCACCTCTAAAGGATAGGTATAAAATTTCATGGGGCCAAATACTCACTTATGGGGCCAAATTTAATTAGGTAAAAAATCAACCACCGAAAGAAGTTCGAAACACAAAATACTTGTATGCAACGCAATCAATCGTGGTTTGAAAATTTTGTGGGAATTATGTGTTTAGCCCTCCTCTCACTCCTTTCTTACTCTTTTGAGCTTGGGTTTTAAAATTTTGAGCTCACTTAAAAAAGGTCAAAAGAAAAATTTTAGGGTCAAAACAATAATATTTTTTTTTCTTTTATAAAGAATATTTATTTATTAATCTGAATCGGAATCAGAATCAGAATCAATAGGATTACAAGATTTAGATGGAAGCCTAGCAACAAGCTGGGCACTAATCCCTTTCTGAAATACAACTCCAATCCTATGAAAAAGAAAATCACCTACTATGACATTCGCATCATGGCTAGCCATATAATTGCGCAATCTCTTCAAAACTCCACCGTGTCACTACTCAACTCCCCTAAAGTGGTAAAAGCAAGCACTCCAAGACGGAAACCCTGAGAAGTACTTGTGCATTCTTTTATTATTTCTTATTTTCTCTCTCCTGTAAAAAATAAAACAAGAAGTTTAAAAATTAAATATCTCCCAAAATATAACTCGAAATTTGATAAATTTTATATATTCCGAAATCCCACAATGAGATCTACACAATGAGTACCATTGTCGATATGTTTTGAAGCTTTTTTTTTTCCCGCTACCGGTGATGGTATTTTATCACTTCATTATTCGAAATTAACTCTTTTTTAGCACTTAACTCTATTGTTGAGATGAATTTCATTCATCACTTAATTTTTTTAGATGAATTGCATTGTTAATTGTTTTTTTTTACGCTACGCGTGATGGTGTTTATTACTTCATTTTTTGCGATTAACTCTATTTTAGCACTTCATATTATGAGATGAATTTCATTTATCACTTAATTTTTTGAGATGAACTGCAATTTTAACTTCTTATTAAGTATTTTTTTTACCTACCAGTGATGGTATTTATCACTTCATTTTTTGCGATTAACTCTATATTAGCACTTCATATTATGAGATGAATTTCATTTATCACTTAATTTTTTGAGATGAATTGCAATTTTAACTTCTTATTTTGGAGATGGATTTCATTTGTCACTTCATATTTTGAGATGAATTCTATTGTTACATAGATATATCGTTTATTCCATTTTAAACTTTATATTTTGAGATGAAATCTATTTTGCAACTTCATATTATGAGATGAATTTCATTTATCACTTCATATTTTAAGATGAATTCTATTTTTAGCACTTCATATTATGAGATGAATTTTGTATATCACTTCATCACTAAGAATGAAGTTAGAATTAAGTCTACAATCCCCCTTAATCACTAAAAATGAAGCGCACTTCATTAGTGAAAATGAAGTTAGAAACACTACATTACAAAAAATTAAGTTATGTACAATATCATTTCATATTTTAAGATGAATTTCTATTTTTAGCAAATCATATTATAAGATGAATTTCGTTTACCACTTCATCACCCAGAATGAAGTTAGGATTAAGTCTCCGATCCCCCTTAATCACTAAAAATGAAGCGCACCTCATTAGTGAAAATGAAGTTAAAGTAGACACATGTTGTATTATATGAAGTCCTATATACTACATTATGAAAAATGAAGCTATGTATCCACAATTATTCCTTAAGTTGTAAACACTACATTACGAAAAATTAAGTCATGTACACTTAATTTTGGAAAATTAAGTATAAATACCATCACCGGTAGCGTAAAAGAAAAAAGCTTCAAAACATATCGACAATGGTACTCGTTGTGTAGATCTCGTCGAGAGTTTTCCGAATATATAAAAAAAATTAATTTTCAAATTATAGTTGGTGAGATATTTAGTTTTTTAGAAATTTTGAGAGAGAGAAAAGATGATTTTAATTTCTGAGTTTAAATTAAAATTAAATATTTTTTTCAGGATCATCCGAATAATTTACTATATTATTATTTTGACCTTGAGGTCAAAAAAAAATAACATGTTATATTTTGGTCATTGAATTTGAAACCAAACGTTCAAGATTGTAACCACCGTAAATTTTTAGTAGCTCAACTAAACACGTCATGGCGACCATTAGAGCCACATTCACTTTTCAATCCTAACTCAAAGGGAATTGCTTATGAGTTATGACCAACCTAAGAAATATCTCATTTCATTTCCAATAGAAGATTCCGAATCCTAAAGTTTCTAACCACGTTTGTTGTATCTATCAAACAAAAGAAAAAAAATAAAGAAATCTAAAGTTACTACTTTTCAACACCACAAAACAGAAATCCTCGACGAGTCATCCCCCCACATCGCTCTCGCTTTGGATCCCATGTCCCCTCTTTCGGTATCCGTATACCCTCATGTCCCTCTAACCAGGTGTTGACATGTGGCACTAAATTTTTACCTTTATTTTAGTTTTCTTTTTACAGTTACAAATCTAATTAATTCCTAAAGAAAATAAACAAAAAAAGATATTTACCGTATATATCTCAACTAAAATCCCAACCTATCCCACAACTCTCAAATCCAAACCAATTACCCGAGTTTTCATCAAAATGCGATATATATATATATATATATATATATATATTTTAGTTATCATTAGGACCATTAGAATATGCAACGATGAAGATAAATGTACATGGTTGTGTGTCGATTATTATCCAATCAATTTAATATTTTGTTTTAGAGGAGAGGCTACCAAACCAATTAAACAACAATAATCATTAAGAATTTTATTGTACGTATGATCAGCGATAGTCATTAGGCTAAATAGGAATTCATTTGCTATAAGAGAAAGAAAACGGCATACACAGTGCGTACTACTTGTTCAAGTCATGAATTACATTATAGCCTTGTAGGTACTAAAATGTTAACAGCTGCAGTTGAATCACAAGAAGTATCAGCGGAACAAATTTTAGCCTTTTGGCTTTGGAGGCCATTAGACCCAACTCCGAACATTCTTGTGCGACAATTCGAGCTACAGTCTATAGAGCTGGTCTTCTCCCCTTTCTTGAATGTGTACTAGTCACTTTTGGTGCTGGTAGGTCTGACGGAATTGGTGCTTGTAGGTATGGCGGAATCCCTTGTCCTTCTTGTATTCGTTGTTGTTCCTGGGATATTAGATATATCAACGTCAAAGTTACATTTTTTTACAATGATAAGAAATGAAAACTAAGTTCAGAGCAGAAAAATTACCTGGAAAGAGTTCAGTAGACCGGCTTGGTATGGTTGATAGTAGCCTTCCATGTTACATTGCTAGTTGAAAAAATATATATCGTCAAAATGTTGCAAAGATAATCAACCATTTCTAATTTTAAATAAGTGATGAATTTGTTTTTATACCTGAACAAAGAACTGTGGCGGCATGGGCGCTTGCATTGTTCCATACCAAGCAGAATTCTGCCATGTTGGTTTATTAATTAGTAAATATCAACTCACAGACCTATGCAAAATTAAACATTGTAAAAATGGACAAAAATACATACCTGTATGCGTGGAGGTGGAGGTGGGAAATGGCTTTGTGGAGCCATAACATGCTGAGAATCTCCATCGTTCGGATCTAACACAGTTCTCCGAGATCTTTTAGGCTTAATGGCTTGTTCTAAAGCCGTTTTAGGCTTATTGCTTTTTTCTAAATCGCCTTTTAGCCTTTGAGAGCTAACACCTACTTCTTTCTCTTTTCTTTTAAGTCCCCTCACATTACCATTATCACCGTCGATGGGTACAACTGCATTGGCGCCGCTAGATTCAGTAAGGTTGCTTCTGAATTTTCTTCACTTATTACTCCTCTCAAACTTTCATCAACCTTCGCTAAGGTGCTGTTAAGTCCAGATAAATCAATTGCTTAATAGGAAACAACTCACAAAGAGAAGCCATACTTGGAACTGATTGCCCATCATCAAAACAAACAATCTAAATAGATACAATGGCATACATGTTTTCTTTGCATCTTAGCCACTAGAAGATCATCAAGCTCTATTAAATTAGTTTTGAAAAGAATTGTCTTCAAACTCTGTTTTCTTTGCAGAGAAAACTACTTTGTTGATTTATTAGGAGTTGGGCGGTAGCCTCGTTTGGATCGTGGGATAGGTTGGGATTTTAGTTGAGATATATACGGTAAATATTTTTTTTTGTTTATTTTCTTTAGGAATTAATTAGATTTGTAACTGTAAAAAGAAAACTAAAATGAAGGTAAAAATTTAGTGCCACATGTCAACACCTGGTTGGAGGGACATGAGGGTATACCGAAAGAGGGGACATGGGATCCGAAGCGCTCTAAACTATAGTCTTGAAACCGGCTTCTGAGAAACAAATAATCTCCTCCTCCTCCTCCTTTACTTATAAAGTCAATAAGAACTCTTCAAATTCACCAATTATATTAAGACTACTTATAATCCCACTCAAATTAAAAAAAAAAACTCTCTGTTTTCTCAATCAACTTTTTCATTTCAAAAAAAAACAGAGAACCAATACAAAAATTATGAAAACCCATATCTTGATATCAATAATTCTTTTGTTTATACTAGCTCTTTCAACAAATTTAATTACTGGGTTTCGAATTCCAGACCTTGATCATGATCCATCAACCCATTTTCCAAATTTCACTTCTTTTGCTTCTTCTCCTTGGGATTACTTCAAGAACTTTAATGGCTGTCAAATAGGTGAGCAAAGAAATGGATTAGCTAAACTTAAACAATATTTTCATCGGTTTGGTTATATTCAAGAAATACCCATATCAAACTTCACTGATAGTTTTGACGATTCGTTCGAATTAGCTCTCAAAAATTATCAAAAGAATTTCAATTTAGATCAAACGGGAATTCTCGACGATCAAACTTTACAACAAATTCAACAACCGAGGTGTGGTGTTGCTGATATAATCAACGGTGTGAGTACCATGAATTCCGGAAAAACGAGCTCCAACTCGCATGGTACGAAATTTCATTCAGTTGCTCACTTCTCGTTTTTTCCTGGACAACCAAGATGGAGAAATCGTAGGCTCACGTATGGTTTCTTGCCGGAAAATAACTTGCCGGATACGGTTAAGTTAACCTTTGCAAACGCTTTTAACCGTTGGGCTGAAGTAACCCCGTTAACTTTTGTTCAAACGGAGTTTTACTATAACGCCAACATCAAAATAGCGTTTTTTAGTGGTGATCATGGTGACGGAGAACCGTTCGACGGGGTTTTAGGCACCTTAGCTCATGCATTTTCACCACCAAACGGCAGATTTCATTTAGATGGTTCGGAAGATTGGATGGTTGATGGTGATGTGAGTACATCAACTCTAAGATCAGCCGTTGATTTAGAATCTGTTGCTGTTCATGAGATTGGTCATTTACTTGGATTAGGGCACTCATCTGTTGAAGAATCAATCATGTACCCTACGATTGCATCGAGGAAGAAAAAAGTTGATCTTACTGTTGATGATATTCAAGGTGTTCAAGTGTTATATGGTAGCAATCCTAATTATAATGGGTCAATTCCTTCTTCAACAACCACACGATCTCACCAAGAGAGAGAAGAAAGTAATAATGGCAATGGAATCTACAATTTGGGTCTAAGTTATTGGGCTTATTCTGTTTTTCTGGTCCTCGTTACAATATTACTAGTGTAGATAGTCATACAAAACAGAGACATTGTTTTCCAATGCTGGAAATGTTAGAATTTTTTTTTTTTTTTTTTTTTTTTTTTTTAATATTACTATTATATATATTCAAAAAAAAAAAATAAATTTTTTTCCAATGCTGGAAATGTTATAATTTTTTTTTTTTTTTTTTTTTTTTTTGTTGAACATTGATTATAGAGTTATGATGTAAATACCATATCATTTTTATAAAATCTTAGCACCGGGTAATTCTTTGTGTATATTATATTCTTGCGACTGTAATAAAAATGTATTTTTGCACTTTAAAACTAGTCTAGTTTTTATCGGTAGATTTTATTTTTTTTTATTTTTTTTCGGGGTGGCACTAAGCTTTGGGAAGCCTGGCCCTGCTTCCGCCTATGAGTCGAAGATTTAGTTATTGGTAGGGGTGTGCAACGGATGGACGGTTGCGGATTAGGGGTTACCCGCGTCCAAACCGTCAAATGGTGCGGATTGGAAAATCTAACCGTGTCCGCACCCATCACCCGCGGATTAGCGGATTTTACGGTTTGGACGCGGATCATCCGCGGATTTCAAGTAGGAAAAATAAATAAAAAATAACTTACATTCTTTTTAACAAAAGAGTCTGCCTTTCAAAAAAAAAAAAAAAAGAATTAGACAATGGATTTCTCAATAGATCCAAGATGCTTCAACATATCTTACCCTCCCCTGAAGTTTGCAATTCTAAGTAATCAATTTTAGAAATTTTGAACCACATGATATGAGAGCTGAACCTGATATATATTCATGTAACAGCATACACATGCGAAAATGTTAGAAAGCGCGCGTGTTACTCGCCACTTCCACGCGTTCCAATGTGGCAAATAGACGTGGCTAGCAGATGTGGATTCCAATATCACACGTCGGTGTTGTGAGAGAGAGAAAGAAACGCCTGCAGCCTATGCGATTGCTTTTACAATAAAACTCTTCTTCATCACTTTATTTTCTTAGATGAAACTGAAGCTGTAAAGTTCGATGATAAATGACAGACCCAAATTATTCAAACTATCTTAGAAATCAAGATCAAATTATTGAATATGATCAATTGATTTTGTGATTAAAGATTTGAAAACCTGAAAATCGGTTTCTGTTTCAGAAATTTTGTTATCTTTGGGTTTCTTTAAAAACCAAGAACAGATCCATATTTTGAACCAGAGAGTTATTTGGATTTTATTTCTCTTACCAATTGATGACGGATTCCTCTTAAATCTCCGATAACCGGATCTGATAAATTCACTTTAATTTTATCCCAAATACCAATTTCACCTCTTTTACCGGGTGATTTTCAATACAATTTTAACGATTAATTCTCTCTAGCAAGAACATTCACATGAAACAGAAATCAATTATGAAAATTTAGTTTGATCATGAACAAACTGTTAAGTATAGCTTAGTCAGAGTAACAGTCAAGGTTAGTCTTGTATCTGTCAACGTCAGTTGACTGTCTTGTCTTTACTATTGAGCTGTATAAGTAGTCTGTGTACTCCTCAGTCTTCGGTATTGATTACCAATCATCATTGTAATAACATTACATTACATTCAATATCTTTTCATGGTATCACTCGGGAATTCGATCCTAAACGATTTTTGAATCGATTTCTTCTAAAAACAAAGATTCCAGCCACATCAAATTAACATCAAAGCTGTGAATTGTATATCATCATCATCAATTTACATCAACAATTTTTCAGATCCGGATTTACTCTGGTGTAGATCTGGAAATTGATTCATTCTGCAAGTTCTTGATCTTTGGTTAATGGTTACTACGAGACAAGGGACTTACAGCAACAACAATTCATCAAATTCACAAGACAACAACAACAACAACAGTTCTTTAACAAATCAATATCAAGAAAATCAAGAATCAACAGTAATGGCTTCCGCTGAACTCACTGGTAATTTTGTCTTGCCTTTCACTAATATCTCTAACTTTGTCTCAATCAAGTTAGATTCAACAAACTATTTGTTATGGAAAAATCAAATTCAGAGAATTTTAATATCTACTGATCTTATTGGGTATGTTAATGGAAGTATTCAAGAACCTGCTGAAAAGATTATAGTAGAGGGTGTTGAGCAAATTAATCCTCTGTGGACTTATTGGAAGAAGGCTGACACCTTTGTTGCAGGGTGTTTAGATGCTACCTTTACTTCTACTATTAGTGGTGATATGTATGGCTTAGAAACTGCTAGGGAAATATGGATTTCTTTGGAGAGCAGTTTCAAAACTCAGTTTCTTGCAAGAAAGAGTCAGTTAAGGGCTCAGTTGAATAGTTTCAAGAAAGGGAATTTAAGCATCACTGAATATCTACAGAAGATGAAGACAATTGCTGATAATTTAGCAGCAATTGGTTTAAAAGTAGATAATGGGGATTTTATTATGCATGTCACAGATGGATTGGGTGATGAGTATGAAACCTTTGTTACTTCCATGGAGAACAGGGAAGTACCTTATACTTTTCCTGAACTAAAAGCAAGACTTCTAGCACATGAACAAAAGCTGTTAAAAAGGTCACAGGTGACGAATAATCTTTTTGATTCACAGAATGCTATGTATGTTAGAAGTGGTAATGGGGGTAACAGGTTTGGCAACAAGAATGGAAATGGAAATAGTTCCAAGAATGGAAATGGTAATGGCTACAAGGGTGGAAATGGTACTGGAAATACTGCTGCAAATAATAGCTCAAAGAATAGTCAATTACAGAATGGTACTTCCACTAGTACTGGCAGAACAGATATGTCTCAAGTTGAGTGTCAGATTTGTAGAAAGAGGGGGCATTATGCTGGAAGATGTATTTTTAGATATTATCCACCAAATGGCAGTATCTCAAATGGTACTACTAGTGCTGGAACTCAAGCAAATGTTGCAAGGAACATCTCTAATGAAGAGTCAGATACACAGGACAATAACACTGATTCAGTTGCTAGTGGG
>JAJJMA010174194.1:0-11343 GCA_023529015.1 Papaver nudicaule
AAGATAATAATAATGAAGTTGCCCATCACCTGGTCCGAGTTTCAGCTCCTTCAAGAAAGATGCATTGTGCATAATAAGACATCAACTTAACTCTCAACAAATTGAACCTTTACGATATGTTTATCTGATACGCTCCTTTTCTTCAGGGTAACATGAAGTAAACCATTAAACATATCAGCTTTGATGTCTCGTAAGTCTGCATTCGCAAGAAAGTCGAACCTTGCCATCTCCACCTTGGCTCCGCATAAAAACGATGCAGTATTTGAGATAGAACCTTCCATTACAAAGGATTTTTTGCTGTGATCATGTAAGTGTGTTCTCAACGAAACTTGTATGTGTTTGCTAAAGAAATCTTGATTGATTTCAGAAAAATCAAAGTTACAGAACAAAGGACAAGAGACTGACTTATATACAGACCACAGAACTGTTAGAAACATTTGACAGCTAATGACAATTGTCAAGCACTAACCGGACCAGGTCAAGCTAATCTTAGACCGTTCACAGAATACAGACACGATCTAGACCATTCACTAACACACTCAATACACACGAGTGTAACAGACAAAACAGACAGAAGAACAGATAAAAGAGATTACTGTTTACACTCTGGTTACACCAATGTTACTCTATCTATTATGCCCCCTCAAACTGAGAAGGGATGGAGAAGATATTCTCAGTTTGTTCCTCAAAAACTCAAATCTTGCAGCAGATAATCCCTTAGTAAAAATATCAACCACCAGGTCATTTGTTGCAACATAATACATCCTCAATCTGTCAGTCTGAACTAACTCTCTGATGAAGTGATAATCAATAGCAACATGTTTTATTTTGCTATGCTGAACAGGATTGGAAGAAAGAGAGATAGCACCTTTGTTATCACAACCCAGAGAAGGAGAAGTAGGAAGAAAAATTCCAAGATCTTTAAGCAGCTGACAGACCCATAAAACTTCAGCTGCAGTGTGAGCTAGAGACCTGTACTCAGCCTCTGTGGAAGATCTAGCCACTGTTGGCTGTTTCTTACAGGACCAAGAAATAAGACTATCACCAAAGAACAAACAATAACCACTAGTTGACTTCCTATCATCTGGATTGCCTGCCCAATCAGAGTCAGAAAAAGAAGAGATAGCAGACAATCCCTTTGTAAGTACAATTCCATAGTCAATTGTACCTTTCAAGTATCTCAGAACTCTCTTAGCTGCTACAAGGTGAACAGTTGTAGGAGCACTCATATGCAAACACACCTGATTAACTGCATAGCAAATTTCAGGTCTTGTCCAGGTAATATACTGCAAAGCACCAACTAAAGATCTATACTCAGTAGGATCAGCTAATTGTTCTCCATCAGTCTTACTCATCTTAGTATCAGCAACAGCAGGAGTATTACATGGTTTAGCTTCAAGCATATTTGTCTTATGTAATAAGTCTAATATGTACTTCTTTTGAGATAACAGCATACTATTTTGATTCCTCTGAACCTCCAAGCCTAGAAAGTAATGAACAGCTCCAAGATCTTTAACTGGAAACTGAGAAGATAGCTGATCTATAACTCTTTGACATAAAGCTGAAGAAGAACCAGTGATGAGAATATCATCAACATATACCAAAACATAAACCATTTGATTCTCAGCCTTCAGAACAAACAATGAAGTATCAGCCAAAGAAGCTTGAAATCCCATGCCTAGTAAGGAAGAATATAGCTTCTCATACCAAGCTCTTGGTGCTTGCTTTAAACCATAGATAGACTTATGTAGCTTACATACATAGTCAGGAAACTCTAGATCTTCAAAACCTTTAGGTTGAACCATGTAGACTTCCTCCTTAAGGTCACCATGCAAAAATGCATTACTGATATCAAGCTGTTTTACCTCCCAGTCATTGTGAACAGCAACAGATAATACTAATCTGATGGTTGTAGGTTTTGCAACTGGACTGAAAGTCTCAGTATAATCAATACCCTCTTGTTGTCCACATCCTTGTGCTACCAACCTTGATTTCAGCCTATCTTCTTCACCATTTGGTTTGTACTTAGTCTTATAGACCCATTTACATCCAATCAATTTTGTCCATCATATTTCACAAGAGACCAAGTACCTGCATTTTTAAGTGCAGTATTTTCTTCACCCATAGATCTCACCCACTTTGGCATTCTTTTAGCTTGAGCATAAGATGTTGGAGTACTATCAGAGATTTTAGACAGTAAAGCAAAAGATAAAGGATACCTGGTTGTACAAAATCCTTTAGGCTTGAAAATGCCATTCTTAGCTCTTGTCCTCATAGTATGTGTTGAAGAAGAAGCCAAAACTGCAGAGGATGGTGAAGAAACAGAAGATGTTGAAGGAACACACTCTCTTGAAGTAGTAGCAATAGACTGATCTGAAGGAGACAAATGATTTGGTGTAGTCATTGTGTCAGTATCAGACTCTGTCACACTTGTATTAGTAATAGTTTCACCAGCAGGAAACAACACAGTTCTTGAAGTATTTGCCACATTGAATAACTGAAAAGCAATAGCAGGAAAAAGCTGTTCATCAAACTTGACATGCCTTGAAATGTACACCTTCTTAGATACTGGATCAAAACACTTGTATCCTTTAGAATTAGCTGAATAGCCTAAAAAGATGCACAACTGACTTCTTGACTCCAATTTATTACTTGTATATGGCCTTAACCATGGATAACAAGCACATCCAAACACTCTCATGTCTTGATATTTTGGCACTTGCTTATATAAAACTTCAAGAGGTGACACAAACTCCAAAGAAGCAACAGGCAATCTGTTGATAAGATAATTTGCTGTAAAAAATGCATCAACCCAAAAACTGTCTGACAAATTTGACTGAATCAGTAATGTTCTGCCCAATTCAACTAAATGCCTGTGTTTTCTTTCAGCCACTCCATTCTGTTCAGGAGTATGAGGGCAGCTAAATTGATGGATAACACCACAATCTCCAAGAATTGCATCAAGCTCATTACTAATAAACTCTCCTCCTCCATCAGATCTAATGACCTTAATTTTGAGATCAAAGTAATTTTCTACTTGATGCTTAAATCTCTGAAAAACTGAAGTAAAATCTGATTTTCTTGCTAAAGGAAAAATCCAACAGAATTTACTAAAATCATCTATTATATTGCAGTAATAGTGACATCCACTATTTGATGTTACAGGACTAGGACCCCATAAGTCCATGTGCAACAACTGCAATGGCTGAGTAGAAAAGGTAGTAGACATGCCAAAAGGCAACTTATGTGCTCTACCCAACTGACATTCCTTACAAACAAAAGAAGTAGAAACAGTAATAGACATGCTGTGACATATTCTTTGTAAAGACTGAAAAGATGGATGTCCTAGTCTTTTATGAAGAACAGCAGCAGTCACTTTATTAGGAGAATTAACACCACACACACTAGCTAAAACAGCAGCAAAAGCAATAGGCCTGTAAGTAGCAGCAGTCTTCCTTTCACCATTTGATCTTGACACATCATCAAACTGTAGAGGATACAATCCATTCTTACTCAGCCCTTGGAAAATATTCTTCCCAGATTTCAGATCCTTCACAGAGAATTTATCATGCTCAAAAGTTATACTCCAATTATTTGCTTTAGTTAACTTGTGAACAGATAGCAATTTATGAGATGCAGTTGGTATATGCAGAATATTTTGCAATTGTACTGCAGTATCAGATAAAAGTTTAGAAGAGTTACCTATATCAGCAATCTGCATTCCTTCTCCATTAGCAGTAGCCACATTCTCAGTACCAGTATAAGATTGACACTCCATAAGATCATTCACATCATATGTAATGTGATTGGTAGCAGCACTATCAACATACCAAGGATTGTCACCCATAATATCAGCACTTGCCATCATAGCATGAAGATTCTGAGGAATATGTCTTCCTTGATAGGCAAAATTCATCCCCTGATTACATTCTATAGCACTATGACCAAGTTTAAAACATATCTGGCAAGTAACCTTTGGTGCAGCACTTGAACCATTTCCAGTAGTAGAAGTAGAAGCAGTATTTCCTGAATGATTCTTGGTTGGTGCAAAACTAGCTAGAAGATCCTGAACTTTGACCATGAAAGTAATTTGATCTATATTGTGGTCTAAAATTGTAGGAGTTTCTTGATGGAAACTGATGAGAAAAAGGATTTGATCTAAAATACTGATTTGGAAAAGACCTATGAGAGTGATTTGGTCTAATAGCTGAAAAAGCTTTGCTCTCATCAAGCTGAAGAACAGATTTAGATCTATCATTATTCACAATCTCTTCACTCAATAACAGATTGTGAAGTTCATTCATTGTAACAGGAGGATTGCGTACTCTAATAGAAGTAGCAAATGAATCATAAGATGAAGAAAGACCATTCAACACACTTACAAGTAACTCAGCATCAGAAATAGGAGATCCAGCAGCAGAAAGATTATCTGACAATTTCTTGATTTCAGTTAAGTAAGCAGAAATAGAGCTGTTACCTTGTTTTATTGAGGCCAATTTGGTGCGTAGTTGAATAATGTGTGTAGATGAGTATTTTGCAAATCTTTCTTCAATCGCTTTCCAAAGTTCAAAAGAAGTACCAGGACCAGCAACATAAGAGATTACATTCTCAGAAATTGTGCTTTGAATCCATAACAGTAGTGTTTGATCTTCGTCATTCCATAGAGTATAAGCCGGATTGACATTTCCATTAGTTTGATTTGTTCTTGTAGTGAACTCTGCAGGACATGGTTTAGAACCATCAATATAGCCAAGAACTCTAAATCTTCTGAATAAAGGAATCATTAAAGCTTTCCATGTGATATAATTGCGATCTTGAAGTTTAACTGGCACTACATTGTGAATTGTATTCAATGGAATTCGAGTAATTGATGATTCCATAATGAATCAGAAAGAAAGATCAAGAAAAATGAGTGAATTGAAAATAGAGAGCAAAAAATTTATGAAAGAAAAATCAAGATCAGAAATCTTGAAAGCTTAGCAGCTAAGGAATGATGGCGGAAGCAAAAGAAAAACAAGGTTATCAGGCCCTTATGGCTCTGATACCATAAAGAAATCTTGATTGATTTCAGAAAAATCAAAGTTACAGAACAAAGGACAAGAGACTGACTTATATACAGACCACAGAACTGTTAGAAACAGTTGACAGCTAATGACAACTGTGAAGCACTAACCGGACCAGGTCAAGCTAATCTTAGACCGTTCACAGAATACAGACACGATCTAGACCATTCACTAACACACTCAATACACACGAGTGTAACAGACAAAACAGACAGAAGAACAGATAAAAGAGATTACAGTTTACACTCTGGTTACACCAGTGTTACTAAGGGGGAGTAATAGTGTAAGGCCTTGTCTGTGTTTGATTGTCAATGGAGTGGAGAGTGAAGTTATGAGTTTGTAACAGTTAATATGTCTGTAACAGTTAGTGTGTCGGTCAACAACTGTCAACAGCTATCATCTGTTTCTAACCACCGCTACAGTTGAGTTAGTGTACTATATAAACAGTGTTGAGTCTCCTGTAATTGTAATCTTTTCTAATCAATTGAACTCTTCAGAGTTTCTCCAATGTAGATATCATTGAATTCTTCATGGTATCAGATAAACACATAACAATTACTGTATCTACTTCTGTCATAACCGAAGCGCTTCTCTTCATGGTTTTCACTTCTGAACTTGTACTGTCAACAAATTCACTAACCTTTACGATCTTTGTTTCTTTTGATCGGCTAATCTTCTTAAGAGTACATGAGTAAACCATTGAAATTAACAGCTTCGATGTCTTCCAAGACTGCATCTGCAGGTAAGTCAAACCTTGCCATCTTCACAAACGAAATTTGTTTCTTATTGGAGAAAAACCATGCCCTGGTTGAGATAGCACCTTCAATTACAAGGGATCTTTTGTTGTTATCATGTGCATGTTTTCTCGCCGAAACTTGTACTATGTGTTTGCAACTTGGTATGGTTGGCTTAACGATGAACACATAACAGTCATCTGCTTCTGTCATAACCAAATCACTCATGCTGATTTTCTTCACTAAACTTCTACCAACTGATGGAGAACTGAATAGATTAGTGGAAAACGAGTTTTTAGGGATGCAAAGAGAAAACGAGATGCCAAAGAGAAGCGTAGGAAGAAGAATGGAGTATATATATAGGCTTGCGTACACCAAAGACTTGTGCTAGGAATTGTTAGAAATCAGGTGGTTTCCTAGTCTGGTTCCTGTTTTGGCCTGTTTCCTTGTTAAGTTCGGATTCCTAATATAATTAGGAATGAATTAGGAAAGGGTATGAGTTTCCTAGTAGGAGACTAATATACTTGGTGGCCAAGTTTGTATACATATACAAAGAGTGAAATGCAAAAAATAAAATAAAAAATAAATCATTTATCCCCTCTTGGATGTGCAGTCTACAAATATTCGGATAGCGCATTGCCAAGTGCATAATCCGCCTCCTAAAATCTTATATCAATTGGATGTCAGAGTTGTTGTAAATGCTCATTTCTTCTACCATGTCAACAGTCAGTAGGGAAATTGGTTCCTTCGATTGTTTTTCTCACGCGTTCATCTCCAATGATCGACGATTTACTAAATGAACTGCCCTTGGCTACATATAATTGAACAAAGGTACACTAATTGAAACTTTATGGGATCAAAGTTCATGTAAGATGCACATGAACTGCACACGTTTTCAAGTCTCCGGGTCATTCAAGGACTGGTTATAATAAGTGTCTAAATGCTCGGTTTACAAAATCTTTGTTGGCTGTTATCCATGATGTCAAGTTGAAATTTGTGCCTGTGCACTGCACACTTCTTGCAAATCAACAAAAAGGATAAATCTACATAACCTTGATAGCTAAGTCTATATATAATTTTAGTGGCAAAAATTTCAGTTTCAAGAAGGAGAACAAAAATTTCATTCATCTGTTACCTTAATAATTAAAACCCCGAGATGACTAATTCAATAAAGACTTCATCAGCCACTTGCCCTTAGAACAAGAATAAGTTTCCAGATGTGCTCAAACTACAAGAGTAGTATGCACCCACTCTGACGGTTTCAATGCATGTTTTACACGATAATTGTAAAGAAAATAATGGTGAAGTTGCCCATCACCTGGTCCGAGTTTCAGCTCCTTCGAAAAAGATGCCCCCTGTGCATTATATTTAATGCATTGAAGACATCGGAACTTAACTCTCAACAAATTGAACCTTTACGATGTGTTTTTCATCCGATTCGCTCCTCTTCTTAAGAGTAACATGAAGTAAACCATTAAAAAGATCAGCTTTGATGTCTTTTAAGTCTGCATCTGCAGGAAAGCTGTAGAATCGTGCCAGCTGCACTTTGTTTCCGGGTAAAAACGATCCAGAAGTTGAGTTAGAACCTTCAATTACAAAGGATGTTTTGTTCCCATCATGTAAGCATTTTTCCAGCGAAACTGTATGTGTTCACATCTTGGTCTGGTAGGTTTGACATACCTCTGGGAGGTATCTCGGAGACGGACGTCCAGAGAGGAAGGCTCCCAGAAGGGATTGTGTATCTCGAGGAATAAATAGAAATAGTTTAGTTTCCATAGCCCTTGTAACACTAGAATATGTACTACCTTACCTTCTTGTCTATAAATACCCAGCTCTTGAAGAGTTAGAGAACCAAGTTAGAACTCACAAGGGAAACCCTAGGAGACCGGATACGACATCCTACAACTAGGTTGTGACTTGTGAAGTGAGAACTTGAAGAAGACTTGAAGACTCAAGTAGTAGATCAAGACTTGAAGATTTGGATAGTAGATCGAGATTTGAAGAAAGCTTGAAGACTATTTAGTTAATTGTGAAGGTAGCTAAGCCTTGTAACCACACTCATGATTAATGAAATACCAAGGATGTAAGCCTCCACCGTGAGGAAGAACCTTGTTCAAAAACGTACTTGTGTCTTGATTTCTTTACTTTCTTGCCTTTACTTTATGTTGGATTGCTTTTAGATTCTTGACTTTAACTTAGATGTGTTTATGCTTAAGTGTTCTTGAGTAGATCTTCATCTAAGACCATTGGGTGTGGTCTCAGAGATTCTGAGACTCACATTTTGGCTCTAGAAACAGGGGCTAGGTAAAGGATTTATCCTTCCTGGTCTATTTTTCAAAGTTTTTGATTTGTCTCTTAACCCAATCTTTACTGTGAGGAAGAAAAGCTCCTGGATCTCATAGATCTCGCATGAAAGCTTAGTATTCTTAGTAAAGGTGTAGGGGGTAAAACCCCTCGGAACACGTGTCACGCATCCGGGAAGCCCAACCATACCGAGAGGATCGGCAGCGAGATCTCAGACCAACCTAAAGGAGAAGTCACACACGAGCAAGGTGAAGACTCGGAGAGAAAAGGATTCGGATCATGACGAAGGACCGAAGCCCATAAATCAACCTCGGAACGACAACAAATAAACCGCCTTACTCGACAGGAACTGACACCACCACGATTGAGTCGTTTGTCTTTATTAGCTGTAAACCACCCAAGCTCGGCCTATATAAGGCGAGCTTGGAAAACGTTGTAGGGGTTGGATTCTTTTGGGGATTGAGCCTAAGCAGCAAGAGAGAGATTAGGTCTGTTATCTCCTCTGGTTCCTTAGGGTTATATTCTTGTAATCACAACATCGAAATACATACAAATCTTCTTATATTTTGCCTTTACTGTTATAAGTTTTGGGTTTTAATCATTGTTCTTAGTATCTTCGGTACTGTTCTTGTGGTCTTCGTACCATTAAATCTTAACTGAAATACTGTATGTATGAGTAGATCTGACGGATATGGCACATTGAGTACCTATGCAGATTTTCTACTCGTACAGTTTGGCGCTAGAAACAGGGATGATTAAAACAACTTAGGGTTTGCCTGTGATTTTTCGGGTTTTCAAATTTTTGATATATGTATTTTCCTAAATCTTCTCCAAAGATTTTCAAAGGCTTGTTTTCCGAAAAGAAGCTCCTGTACCTTTAGCATCTAAAAGACCTTAAAGGCTTTGGCATGTTTAAGAGTTATTTGAGCATAGCATCAGGTGATAAAATCATCCATTAAAGAGTTCTCAAAACCTTGGTATGATGAAATCGATCTCCAAGAGAGGCAGCTTATATTCGCCTTAAACCTTTTGCAGCATAGAATCAAGTTTTGCGACAAACGATTACAAATTCGTGCTGTATCTAACAATCCATTTTAGGGTTTTCAAAACTCATGCTATACATAAAAATCCATTTTAGGGTTTTCAAACTTCATGCTATATTTGGAAATAAAACTTCATAAAAAAGAACCAGATGGAAAGGGATGATTTGAGCTAAAAGACAAAATAAGCAGTTAGGGATATATATAAAAAGGGCAAATGCGACTTGCATTAAATTTTATCTGGAAAAATTTGTTGCAGAGTAGACTTACTTGACCGACAAAGTACACTGCGCTAGCCGCCTTGGACCTCACGGGTTTTTGTTTCTTGACAGGTCACCCAGAATGACTTCAAAATCGGACCAGACGCCAAAGCAGCAAGTAGGACCTTCGGGGCACGTTATCAAAATAAAATCGCAAAACGAAGTACCAATGCAAATCACTCATTGCAATTCAATGATTCATACAAGGGAAAGCGTCAGCTCAAGAAGCAGCAGTTTTGGGGGAAGAATTCACAAAAGAGACAAAGATGGGAAAGAAATTATGATTGTCGCCGAACAAGAAAATTCGAACCATGGCAACTAAAACTAATAACTTATTCGGCAGCAGACCTTCCCGAAGATGGCCCAAGTAATAGTCCTTTAGTGATAACAGTAAACATAAATAAGGTATCAGTACCAAGAATCCTGGTAGATCCAGGAAGTTCGGTAGATGTATTATTCGGAATGGCATACAGGGAGTATTTCTCGAACATTCCACTGATGCCTTCGGATTACACCATCTACGGATTCAATGGAAGAGCATCAAAACCAAAGGGAGACATCTCATTACCGGTGTACGTGGCCTCGATGGAGCTAAAGACAACATTCTGTGTCCTGGACATAGAATCACCATACAGCGCTATCTTGGGACGACCATGGTTGCATGGGGTCTTAGGGGTGCCCTCTACATTGCATCAGAAACTCAGATTTCCAACTCCCGAAGGCATTGGTGAGATCAAAGGCGAGGGTTCGGAGTCCAAAGCATGTCACGAAAAAGACATCGATCAGAGAAAAAACGCACAGCGGAACCGAAGAGAAAGACACAGGCAGCAAAAGAAAAAAATGATTAGCGAAGAAATTAATCAAATAATACAAGGAAAGAATATAATCACAAAGGAAGCACTAAAGGATCCCAGTGCCATGAACGACGACACTCCGAACTTCACCCCAACAGAGCCTACCGAGGATGTAAATATCGGAACGACTGAAGATCCGAAGATTGTAAAAATCGGAACACTAATGGCAAGGGGGCAGCGAGATGAGTTGGAAGATCTGCTGAAAGAATATGCTGATGTCTTCGCTTGGAAGATGAGCGAGATGCCAGGAATCGATCCCAGCTTGGCTTGTCACCACTTAGATATAAACCCTTCGGTGCGACCATTCAAGCAGAGACCTCGAAAGCTAGCAGACGTATACCAGACGGCGGTTGAGTCAGAGTTAAACAAGATGATCGAAACAGGAATTATCAAAAAGATACAATACGCAGATTGGATATCCAACATGGTCATTGTACCAAAGAAAAACAAAGGAGTACGCATATGCATCGACTTCAGCAACCTAAACAAGGCGTGCCCTAAGGATCACCATCCCCTGCCCAGCATAGACCAAATGGTGGACGCAACTGCCGGACACGAGCTGCTAAGCTTCATGGACGGCTATTCTGGTTACAACCAGATTCCTTTGGCGGAAGAAGACCAGAAACACACGGCGTTCTTAACATCCAACGGGCTATATTGTTACACCAGAATGCCATTCAGATTAAAGACGGCCGAGCTACTTATCAAAAGGCCATGGAGAATATCTTTCGTCCTTGGCTAAAAAAGACCGTCGAAGCTTGCGTGGATGACATGCTTGTCAAAAGCAAAAAAGCTGACACCCATGTGAAAGACCTTCGAGAAATACTGGAAAATATGCGACAGGTTAATATGAAGATCAACCCAGCAAAGTGCATCTTCGAAGTGACCTCTGGAAAATTTTTGGGATACATAGTTACAAAAACTGGCATCGAAGCAGACCCGCTAAAGGTGCAAGCAATCCGAGAAATGCCATCGCCAACAACCGTAAAAGAAGTGCAAGCTTTAAATGGGAGATTGGCTGCTCTTAGCAGATTTATCGCACGATCCTCGGATCGATGTAAAGACTTTTTTAGCATTCTGAAAAAGGG
>JAJJMA010174203.1:0-11131 GCA_023529015.1 Papaver nudicaule
ACAGGATGACGCATCACATTCATATCTGACTTTGCTTTAGAATGCCAGTAAAATGCCTCTGCTATCCAAGGAATACTGTAAAACCTTTGCAGCCTCGCAATCAGAGGAAAATGCCTTAACGTCTTTTGAGCTACTTGTGTAAGTTTCCTCTCATCATTAAAAACCTTCTTATACCTAGGTTCTCCACAAACTGGACACTTAACTAATTTGATATCATCCTTCCAATACAAAATACAATCATTGAGGCATGCATCATAAGTTATGTAATCCATCCCTAGTTCTTTGATCATCTTCTTTATATCATGGTACTTAGATGGCAGTGTATTATCAGCTGGAAGTAATTATTTCATCAATTCTAAGAGTGCAGTAACTCCGTTGTCTGAAAACCCATATTGGGTTTTAATGTTATTCAGTTTCATAGCAGCATACAATGCTGTCTTACCTTCAGGACATGAAGGATATATAGGTTGTCTTGCACGCTCATACACATCTCTCTTTTTCTTACTGCTACTTCCCTTATCGTGAAAACTACAATGGGTCCCAGCATTCTCATCTACACCTATAGAGGGATCAACTTCATCATTCACTATAGGATCAACAACATCATCAACTATGCCTACATTCTCAGCTAAATTTTCTACAATGTCAGTAGTACTACTGTTAACCATATTCTTTCCTACAGCTGCAGTTTCTCCATGATGACGCCATAATGTATATGTTGGAGTAATATCATATTTGAGCAGATGAATACCAATCTCTAAAAGTGTTTTCGGTCCTTTACCATTCATACAACGTGTACAAGGGCATGAGAATAATGTACTATTACCACCATTGTGACGGACAAAATCTATGAATGACCTTACACCTTTAATATATGTAGCAGATTTAGGTCTAAAATTCATCCACCCCTTATCAAGACCAGATGACATCTGACTGCACAATTCAAGTTATAATCACTCACAAGTTACTATCATGACTTAAAAAAATGCAGAAATCAATCAATTAGGCAATATAGTCAAGTGGTAGGGTGCGAATCCCTTTCAGTTAACGACATAATTCTCATTTAAGAAGAGAATGAGCCTAGAAGTAGCTCAATATTTACCTCCAGACCATATTGACCCCATATCAATTTCATTTAACTGAAACTCAGAAACAAACTCACACACAATAGATTATCCAGATGTTAACAACATTTGTATGACTTAAGAAAAGACAGAAATCAATCAATTAGGCAATATAGTCTAGTGGTAGGGTGTCGAATCCCTTTAAGTTAACGACAGATTTTAGAAGAGAATGAGCCTAGAAGTAGCTCAATATTTACCACCACACCATATTGACCCATATCATATCAATTTCATTTGCAAAATACAAACACACAGACAACAAATTATCTAGATATTAACAGCATTTGTATGACAGAAATTACACACATAAATTCCTCTCAAATCCTTGAAACAACATAAATTATTCAAAACCCTTACAGTAAAACACAAAATCTAAATCAGGCATTACCCAAAACTATGAACATGCATGAATCAGAACCCTAAAAACAAAACACACATAATACTTGAAATCAAAACCCTAAAAACAAGAAATCTCAACATAAATCAGAATACTTGAAATCAAAACCCTAAAAACAACAGATCTCACCATAAATCAGATTACCCTTACACAAATCAGAATACTCTAAAAGATGAAATTTATACCTGCTCTTGGTTTGTTTCTCTTCCTCGTGCTCTTGGTTTAACCTAAAATAAAAAGGTGAAAAAATTTATCAATCCAAAAACCCTAACTCAGCAAAAATCAACAGAGAAACCCTTCACTCAAAAAAAAAAAAAACAAAACAAAGAAACCCTAAATACTTACACAGCTAAGTCTTCACAATCAACAACAAACCCTAACTATCAATAGCAAACCCTCACACACAGAAGAAGAAAACCCTCGCTCTCTATCACACACAGAAGAAGAAAAATTCTCGATGTCTCTCACACACAGAAGAAGAAAACTCTCTCTTTCGCAGCAGCAGGGAAGAAAGAAGAAAGAAGAAAGAAGAAGATAAGATCTGGAAAATAGGGGGGAAAGCTTAGTTATCCCGCTCACTCACACTCCACACGCACACTACGCACGCACATAACCACACGCACACTCCACACGCACACACCACAAAGTGTCCTAAAGTGTAATGCGCCACACACAAACTCCACACACGTGAAAATTTTCTGTTGCGAAATTGAAACCTAATCTAAGCCGTTGCGTCAATCCGCAACTAAATCTCTACCGTTGCATCAAATCCGCAACGGTTCAGAGTATGTTGCGATTCGCAACTGCAGCAAAACCGTTGCGAATTTCAGTTGCGAATCACAGAATATGGTGTAGTGCAATTTCTAGTTTCGTATGCACTAGAAATCAAACACCATCCAAAAGGAATTGATTACCATTGCTAGGTATCGAATTCCAATGTTAGGATTCGATTTCTTTTATTAGGAATCAATCCACTATAGCTTGGATCGATTACCATTGGCTAGGTATCGATTTCTAAGGCTAGGACTCGATTTCCTTAAGTGGGAATCAATCTTCTTGAATCCTGGATCGATTAACACATGGTGAATTCGATCTCCCTCAAGTTAGGAATTGATTTCTGCTTTTAGAAATCGATTTCCTAATGGTTGAGATCGAACAACAACGCAAGAGATCGATTTGCCCATGTGTGGCATGTATTGCACTAGTTTGTAATCAATCCACTTTGAGATTCAGAAATCGATTTCACTAATGTATAATCAATATCATTTAGTAGAATTCGATCTCCTTAACTAGGAATCGATCTACTCTATACAAGGAATTGATCCCTCTATATTGAATCGATCTCCTTGTCCACATTTCATTTCTTGAACTTACAAATGCAATGTGAATACTATTCATCAATCATACTATGTGCTTAAATGATCTATTCTTGAAAGTATGATTTGGTTCAACATGGTCATGAACTTGTACATTCATGCAAGATTTCATTACATGACACAATAAGGCATACATTCGAGTTGCGGCAATGTTCTATTAAGCATAATTCGAATTGGTTCATTCCTTCAACCTAGATCATTTCATTCCTATCTTTTGGAATCTAGGATTAAGTTAACGACAACATTCAAAGCATATGTTGTCACTGTGTTAACTAATTTGGAAGAAGTACTTTGATACTAGGTGAAACAGGTTTTGTCCCAGAAACGGAGTGCCTATTAGAACCGGTTCTATGGAAGGTTCTAGAGTGAGTATCAAGTATATTCAATGCTGCAATAAATGTCATTAATACATAATCGAATGCTCAGAATATTCCTTTGGCAAACGATGCCTTAGACAAAACACTATAAAAGGAGATACATTTCCTCCTTCAAGCTTTTGTCCTTTTAGCATTTCTTCTAAGCTAGAACGTCAACTAGAGTTCTTCGAGTTTTATACTCGTTGTTAACAAGTTGAGTTTGGAAAGGCTTCCAACTGGACCAAGAAGCCTAGGAGTTATCATATTGATAGTAATCCGACCATTTCCATATCTACATAGATCACCTTGTTTATTCTATGTCAATGCTCTTCTAATATCATTTACACTCAAGGCATGTTGTAGAGTTTCTGGAACTAGACTTTCTATGAGCCCGGATTTGTAAGCGAAACGATGTTTTCGTGTGCCAAACCGATAAACTCTAGTAATGGAATCAAGTTCTTTATTTGGATTTGTATGTATTGCTAAGTTTCTTGATTATCCTCAAGAACACCTTTGTATCCATTAAAAAAACTTGATTGAATCTGGGACAAGAACAAAAAGTCTATTTGATTAATATCATAGACATAAGAATCAGTTCATATCAAGGAGTTTATTAATATAAACATAATAGCATTGATTCGGTATCATAGAACCACCACACATTATATTGTGATATTTGGTTGAATACCAGTTTATTGGATCTACGACTTTTGTTCCTTACCGTATTGATCTATTGTCTCAGAAGGAAATATAATCGTTCATTGGAGGTCGGGTAGTGATAGTCTTCACGAAGGATTAGAAGCAACTCTTGGATTGGAGGTTCAAGGGAGTACATGTGCGGGATCACTTTGTGATTAGAGACGCAGGAATACTGAGGGGAAGCATTTGGTTGTCGTTAATTTAATCAAGTGTTTTAGCTATCGTGTATGGTGTATTAATTCTTAAGAGTATTCATTTTGGTCTGGCTGAGGTCCCGGGGTTTTTCTGTTGGATTGCAGTTTCCTCGTTAACAAAATCTTGTGTGCGATTTACATTTATGTTTTATAAGTGTTTATCACTAATGTATTGTGTAAATCACTGTATGTTAACTTTTTTCTTTTTGTAACTTGTATTAATTCCCGTTTGTGTGAATTGATCAGTACAAAAAGAGACTTTGGTAATTCAACCTTAATTCCGCAAAGGTTGTGCAAAGTTGTCTCATAGGTTGTTGGTGAAAAAGGATTTGGGGGTGTACTCGGTACCCTCACCTTTTCAATTTTAATACATGAAGATAAGTTTATTATAGTTAACATTACATTCTCAATCTAAAGTAAATAAAATAGCGTGCCACAAACATAGCAATAAAATGTTGTAACTCATTCAAATGCTTATAATTTTAATCAAGCTTACTCCGTTTTGAGGCTTACCTAAAAATGTGGACTTGCTAAAACTCAACAACAATTGGGTAGATGTAGCTTTTGGATCGTAACTAATGTTTATTAAAGCTTCTTCAGTTTATCACTGTTTTCTGTTTCCTCACCTGAACTTTCTCTTCCACCATTTGTAACCTTTTCTCCTAATACTTTCAATGAAACTAACGTATTCTTGTAAGGAATTGCTTGATAAACAAACTTGCCAAAACTCACATCTATTTTGGCAGATGAAGCTTTTGGATTGTAACTATTATTTTTCTATTCTCACAGAACAGAAGCCTACCACTCTTCGTAGCCTACCACTGTGTGATATGTAACAAAGTCACCAGCATCATAATAACAAGTAGCACTCACCTAAAATCCTTAGTTGAATACCCAAATATGGAACATCAGCTCTGGTTAAACAAGGTGGTGGAAGTTGGCTTAAAATTTCATCATCCAAACGGAAAGCAATAATAATAACAGTTGTTTCCCTTTTCACCCAATAAAGAGTTCCATTCGCGAACGCACCAGCATCTTTTGTAACATGCTTCATATTGATGTTCATCCTTCCAGTATTTCTCCATCCATAGGCGCTGCTAAAAGTATATACCTGAACAATTCCAGAATTTAAGTCTCCCCCTCCAGACTCATATATCCTAACAACCTTGTACTCATCGGTGGAATGACTATAATTAAATCCAGTCCGGTGACATCCTTTACAACTATAATCAATTCTAGTCCACCGGTCAATCTTTTAGATCGTGATGCATAATACTCTTTTGGTGATTGGATTACATATATAAGAAGGTCCATAATGAATTACATAACCTTGGTCTACATGTGATGATACATTGAAACAAACTAAGCCATTACATGAAGCAACAAGAGAATAGTCCTCAAATGGAGGTTTTAAATTCATCCGTGAATTTCTACTAAAAGGTTCTTCATGGCAATTCTAATCATACTCGTTGTAATAAAATTCATGAAGCCCTCTTCCCGACTATAGAAAATACAACTCGACTTACAGGAATCAATGAAATGATTCAAAAGCATTTTTGATAAGGATGGATGTTGAAGAAGATTTCTCCATGGTTTAGATACGCGTTTGCATTGCAGAACATATTTAGCTAGCTGGTACATGAGATAAGATTTCTAACATGATCTCGTATGAGTGCATGTTGAAGTTCCTCATTTGAAACCCTAAATTGTATTTTGTATCTGAGAAGAAGGGAGAGTTAGGGTATGAACGGGAAAATGTTTTTTATTTTCATTTTTTTTTGGAATGATATGGATTTGGTGTTATAGACTTATGAGTTATGAAAGAGGGGTCACAATTGCATACATTTTCTGGTGAGCCACATAAAAGTTTGACATGAGCCAGCCACAATATGTATGTAACACTGAATGCCTTGGAATGGCCGGTCATAAGGATTTTAATCCGAAATCAACTTAGGCCTAAATAAATTCCAAGCAATTTTGCATCCAGCATTCCCATTTACAAGACTTAAATGTATATGTGGTTACATTTTACATCGCTACCTTTTCAAATCATCATTATGGCAAAATACAAATCACATACAAAACATCACCTTCTTTTTCAGTCGAGCGAGGGTACCTTAAGCATAAAAAAAAAGTTGGCATGGTAGTTGATTCGGCCATGACGATTTTACATGTTTATAAAATATATGATGAAAAATCGTCATGGTTGTATTTAACTATCATGACGATTTTGTAACAAATTTCCAATCAAACACAGATGGACTAATAAAAATCTGGAAGCTATTATGATGTACCTTCAAATCAACAATTGGAACTCCAACTTGGATCTTGGGGAGCAGTAGAGCTCTGTGGATCGACGACGGCGAGTCAATTCAGTGCCTCCGGTTCACCCTTTCTTCCTCAAAATCTTTAACAAATTTTCATGCATGTCTTCCATTCAAGACTGGGACCTCTTTCCTGCTGGTTTCTGATAATGGGTTAGTCTTATTTGGGACTATTTGTTGTTCGTTCTTCCAATTTGTGGCGGTTGAAAGTTTTAGTTGTTGTTTGATTTTGATTCTGCATATGGTAACACCTTATTTCATCCCCTAAGTTGATTGAAAGCTTGATTTCAGTATATCATCGTTGATTTTGGTTGTTTCTGTGCACGGGAACTAGTTCATGTTCATTTTCTTTGTTTGTAGAACACAAAATTAGGTGCTTGATCATCTGAGTCCGACTCGGTTAACTGGGTGTGTGTGTGTGTGTGTGTAGTGTGTCTGATTTCGACTACCTTGCTTGTTTTTCCTTTCGAAGTGTGATAATGAGTTACATATAGCTTGGAATTTTCAAGGTGCGCATCAACCTAATACTATTCAGAAATTGAAAGAACTTGCAACAAGATTCAAACCAGCAATTTTATTCTTATCGGAGACCATATCGGATGGAGAACATATGCTTTACATTAAAAATGTCTTGGGATTTGATGAGGCTAACACAGTACCTTGCAGAGGAAGGAGTGGTGGTATGTGCTTAATGTGGCAAAGCCATTTGAATGTCCAAATTCTAGTGTCAAACCAGAGCTTAATACATGCCTTTGTCACCCCTACTTCAGATGAACCACCTTGGTACTTCACAGGAATTTATGCGCCACCACATCCACAAGCGAGGTGGGATTTCTGGAGATAATTTAGGAGTATTGTTATTGAACCTACAGCTCCTTGGGTCTTAATTGGTGACTTCAATGAGATTATATCTCAGCAGGAAAAAAAGGGTGGTAGACATCCTTTTGTGATTCACAAGCTGAGCATTTCCTAAATTTCATTGACCGGTTTGGCTTGCTTGATCTTGGTTTTCAGGGAGTTCTGTTTACCTGGTGTAATACACAGCAACAAGGTGGTTGCATTTTGGAGAGACTAGACAGATGCTTGTGTAATCAACTTTGGTATCAGCTGCATCATCATGCTATGGTGACTCATCTTCCCCGGATCGCCTCAGACCATGCTCCTTTGCTTCTGGAAGAAAAAGCTATTTCCAATTACAGGGTTAGAAGATTCAGAATTGAACACTTATGGTTCCATCATCCACACTTTACACAAGTGGTCAACCAGGCATGGAATCTTAAAAGGGAAGATCAACCAGACTTAAATATCATCACCAGATCCAACACCACGACAGTGCGTCTACAACAGTGGAATAAAATGACCTTTGACAACCTACCAAATATGATCAAAGAGGCAGAAGCACAATCCAATGCAGCGGCTTCACAAGATCATGCACTTAATTTTTGGCTGCAGAAAGAAGAGGAAATGCGAAATATCCATCTAATGCTTACAAATTATTTGGAAACTTATTGGAATCAGATGTCGAGAATTCATTGGCTTCAGGATGGTGACCAGAATACAATTTTTTCCACACTAAAGCCACAATTCATAGAAGATGCAACTATATTAGGCAGCTCCAAAAGCAAGATGGTTCATGGGTGCATGATCAGAATGAAACTGTGGAGTTGTTACTACAAAACTTTGAGAATCTTTACTGCTCAGACTCAATTGTGTTGGAGGATGACTTGTTTTCATGTGTCCAGAATCGTCTGAATCAACACCAAATTGACACAATTCTTACACCAGTAACAAAATAGGACGTCAAAGAAGCGGTCTTCTCAATTAGATCAGAAAAAGCACCGGGACCTGACGGATTCACAAGTAACTTTTATAAAGAATTCTGGGACTTAACTGGTAATGATATTTGGAACATGGTTGATCACTTGTTCTTCGGTAATGATCTCTGTTACCCTCTAAATCACACTAATTTGGTCCTCATTCCCAAGAACCAGAATCCTATTTTACCTGAGCATTTTAGACCCATTGGATTGTGCAATGTTATTTCCAAAATCATCTCGAAAATACTTGTGAACAAGCTAAGACAGGTTATACAGATGATTGTTTCCCCCTTTCAAAGTGCTTTCGTCCCAAACAGAGCAATTCATGATAACATTGCTATTGCGGGCGGAACTCTTTCAGCACATTCGAACTGCTAATGTCATTAACATTCCGAAGGTAGCATTAAAGCTTGACATTAAGAAGGCGTATGATATGCTAGACTGGGGGTTCATTAGAAAACAATGAAAGAAAGAGAAAGGGATCTATGAAGTAAACCCTAGACCAGATTTTTTTGTCTTGAATCTTCGTTTCGTGAGGAAGAGGATGAACACAAACGCGGGTACTTTAATCTTCGTTTCATGGGTAAGTTTCTCTAATAAACCCTAACCCTAGTTTGATTTTGATTTTGATTTTTTTGGTTGATTTAATGATTGGGTTTTTGAGCTTGTTTGATTTATGGGTATTATTTGCAGTGTTTTGAATGGGTATCTGATTTTTGGGTTTTTGAGACTTCATTCCTAGGCTTAATTCTTCATATGTTATTGGAAATTTAGTATGTTAGGGATTCAAATTCAGTTAATGAGTTTTTCTAATTTCAGTTAATTAGGGCTTTAATTCAACATTTGATGTGCTGAAAAACCAGCAACCGAAGGGGAAGAACAAGTTGTTGCAGCTTATAGCTTAACTGGTTCTATGGGTTTTATGTAAAACTTTGGATTTGGTTTTGTATCTGTGTTTGTCTGTGGGTTCTATGGGTTTTGTGAGCTGATTTGCTGTGAAGTTCTGATTGATGTTATAAGGTTGGTGCTGTTGAATGGTTGTTATCGTTGATTGCAGGGAGAAAAGTTAGGTTGTTGTCGTTGATTGCTTGGTGATATATGGCTGTGAATATTGAGGTTTACAAGGTCTGATTAATAAAGCAAATCAATGGGTTTTGAGTGAGTGCTGGGTAGTAATTCTGGGGTCCTTCAAGGAGTTAAATCCATGACTAAGTTGTAAGTGAACACACCCTACTATCTTTTGGAGTTAATCAGTACTTTAGATGTCAGTTACTCTATTTGCGCCGCTTCCTAATACCAGCTTTTAGTGCAGACTAACGAGCTTTATCAATTAGCTGTGGTCGCATTTAATTTGTTTGCTTGTTGCTTGGGTTTGTTCCTTTCTCTAGCACTTTTGTAAATATTTGTTTGCACCAGTTATAAGTTCTATATCTAAGAGTGGCCATATGAAATCAAATTTCACAACTTTACTTCTGAAATATGTTGGATTGATTGTTTAAGTCAGATCTGCGATCATTCATGTGATTGCCATGAAGTTTAATATGGACTATTATGGTGGTTTCAATGTAGCGATAAGTTGGGGCTAAGCCTTGAGTTTGGGTCATTTGCTGCCGGCGTTATGATATCCACAACTGATCTTGCACAACATACACTTGAACAAGTAGCGACTTTATAAACTGTGCTTCCTTTCTTTCCTATGTACAAGTTTTTCATGTACTCTTGATTAGCTTTTCTCTCTTATTTAAGTATGTTAGTGTTTGAGATCTCACTTGTTGTTTTCTGTGGCAGGTTGAACCAATAAGAAACTTCTTTGATGCTCTTTTTCCTGCTAGCATAGGAATGCTAATCCATGTTCATTTTTTCTGGAATCATGTAGCTATTTTACTAGCTTCTGTGATACTTGTGAACATTATTAAAACTGTTGTGACTACCCTAGTCATTAAAGGTTTTGGATATAGCAACAAGACTTCACTTTTGGTAAGCTATTTCTTCATTGCTTTATGAATTTAAGTCCTTGTTTTATGAATGCCTTGCTTCTGCAAATGGGTGCAGAGAGAATGTGTATGCCATCACCATCCATAGAACAATTCATTGATGCTTTCTAGCAAACAGTTCCTGCTAACAAATGTTAGGTACTATAACTTTCCCTTGCATCTGTTTTTTGTTCCTGGTCTAGCCCCTATCTGACTTGTGCCTTAGTGAGATTTCAGACGGTTTGAGTTATTGTTAACTGAATTGTCCAACTTATATGGATTCAAATTAGATGAGTGACACAAGAGTAGCATAAAAATAGTCTGATGAACACCTTCACTTTATTGTCTTTGTCGGTTTTGCCTATTTATGAATGAAACTTAATTTTATTTGGTTGCTTCATATACAAAGTCATACGGGGAGAGAATAGAGGACTGGGGAAACTAAAAGTATTAGGAAGGATGAGATGCACGCAGGTTACTGCTTGTGGTCCTATTGTGAAAACCAAGAGTTTATCTTCCTCGCAGTCATGTATCTCTCAGAATATAGTTCTGTTTAGCTCCTTGGAACTCCATTGACACAAGTTTCTTGTACATCTAGATAACAGAGGTGCACTACCGTCTACTTGTTTGGAAACAAAGGAAAACTAGAGAAAAGTGGTGATTTAAGTAACTTACCTCTATTTTTTTTCCTGCGTTGGTAACTTGGTTAGAAGCTGCTCAAAATGTAGAAGTTCATGATTTCGACAAATCGCAGCTAAGGAAACAAAATGATCCAGGGAGACTCCTTTTTTTGACTTTTGTATATGTTTCAAGACTCGCAATTGAAGATCATTAATCTAGTTAAACTGCTGTTCATTGTCATGAATTTGTT